>JASANC010002394.1:0-34008 GCA_030248135.1 Theristus sp. LFF4_11 | reverse complement strand
TGTTGCGTTTCGAGAATAATTTTTATTAGCGTGGTTATTATTGTCGTTTTTCAGAATAAAACTGACTGTCTGAACACATCGTTGGCACAGCCGGAGTTTAAAATCAAACTGAACGAAGGTATGCGGTTTCGGAGCCTGTTCTCGGTGAAACTTGTCTTAGTGTTGACTGTAGGCTAAAAATTAGAAAAAACGTATTTTTCAAGGTTTCGTTGTATGCACATGTTTATTATACCCTTAATATTCGGTAGAATGTCACCGCAATCACCACACACGAGGCTTTTTTGGATCATTTCTTGCGCCATTATTACTGAGTGCAGTCAGTTTGAAGTGCGCAGTCGAATCCCGAACGAGAGTGCCTGTTCGTGCCAAGGGACCGATCTCTTGACTTGCTCGACTCTGCCGAAATTTGTGCAAAAAAATGTTTGTTTTGCTTGTAGTTTGTAATCTCGTGCGTTTTATTGTACATTTAGCGTTTCAGTCATTGACGTCGCCTGGAAATCGAAAACTGTGTCAACGGCGCAGAATAGTCAACGTTCAAAGATCTGCTCGTGCACAACAATCGTGTTACAAACATATCAATCAATGTTTGCAATCAGGTTGTTTGTTTATTCGTTGAGTAAATGAGATAGTGTTCGTATGTAGATAATACAGACTGCGACAATCGCTACCCGCAAAGAAAAACACCACGCCTCGATTGTGTTCATCTTCTGTAAACAACAGATCAGGTAACAGATGTTATTATGTTAATTAGAGTCCACAATATGTTAAAATGAAAAGCTGTGTTAAAACCCCACGAATACAATTTAATCCACTTTGTAGGAACCGACAACTGAAAAAGCGCAAACAACGACGACACAGCAAACTGACCGAGACACAGCGGTTACGGTATGTTAAAAATATTGAACGCAATCCCCTTTTAGTGTCACTTGAGTACATTACAGATCACACCCACTTCATCAGCATACACGTCGAACACAGGTGAGATGGAATGAAAAATAGTGACAAATTCACAATGTTAAAAAGAGGATTTTCAGACAAACATATGGATTATGTTAAACCAACAACTACACGAGTATTGTGGTGCAGAAACGAGTATGAACAGCATCAAAACAAAATGGCATCAATTTGCGCTGAGAAAATGCAGACGATTGTAAGTTTCAAACAATGAATGGGTTTTAATCGCATTACAAAATAAGAGTTTGCAGATGAAATCAGAAGAGAGGCCCCCGAAAAACGATGACGCTACCCTGAAACAGTGTAAGCAGTTCTAATGTGGAATTCGTGTCGGTTTCAAAAACCTGCCCCTATTCAGTTTTCTGCTATAAAGATATGCTGGGTTTGTCAAGTGGTGTTGGCGGCTCTTTGACAACGTTTGTCGCTTTCCTTCTGATTTACTGCGCTCGAGTAATCATTCGCAAAAATGCCCGCGCCATACCGGAACAAGAGGTTTGATTAAAAATAAAATTAAAAACCAGTTGAAATAATGTACTTACCCCAAAACGTTGCAGGGCACGGAAATGCGTGTGTTCAACGTTTAACTATCCGTGCTGGTGCTGCTACCGCTGTTGTTTGCTTAAAAACGCGCAATCTTACTGTTACTTTATCACATTTGTACATATGTTTTTCCTTACCGAGTTTCATCAGACCAAGTGCCGCCTGGATCTCTTTGTTGGTATTTCCCGTCACAACTCTGACACACACTTTTCGATGTTGATGTAACTGCTGCAAGCAAACGAAGCGCTTGCGACAAATGCAAGAGTATTGTTTTGGTAATCCAGTCATGCTTGGACATTCTTTTTGATGTTTTATAAGATCCTGGCGGTCAGAATATCGCTGCAGGCAGATGCAGATGTGGATTTTGAGCCCATTTTTGCGTTGACACCTGAAAAAAAGCTATTCTTGTAGAGTGAATTTTTCCGACACAATTTGCTGCAGAACCAAAAAAGAACTTACTGTTTTTGGTGCACTGCGAAATACTTAGCCATATGAAATGTTAACTCACAATACCCACAGCGAAACACCATTTTTCAGCAACTGATTATTTTGTTTTTCATTTTTACGCACAGTTCTCATAATCCGATTACAGACTGCTCAGACACGATGACCGCTAATCATATTGGTTATTGTCTTGACGTTTCCGCCATCTACAAAAGAGAGATGTCAACAACGGAAGAAGCAAAGCGCCTGGAGGACATGTACGACGTATGTTTTGACATTTTGATTACTTCTGCCTGATGTTCATCACACTTGTCATGCGGTATACCTGGCGAAACAGCGAACTTCATGTATGATTTCAATTTTAGATCACGTTTGGCGATGTTTTCTTGGACATTGCAAGATCAATCAGAAACGTCATTGTCAGGTCGGAGGCTCGCACCAATCGGTTCACAAAGCGACTGTGCCTGGTGTAAGTTTTTTGACTGCCACTGTGTTGACCTTTCACACCAAATCCACTGATTTCTGGTTCACGGCTTTATACTGCCACTGTGTTGACCTTTTACACTGCCACTGTGTTTACATGTTGCTTAAGACACACAGTCAGACCATTTCAGTTGTTTTGGCGAGGGTTGTGACGAAAGAGCTTGCGATCAACACCACGTGACGCTGGCAAACGTCGCCGAATCTGTGACGCGCAACGATTTCTTTGCGTCGTTTTACGATCAGATGATGCGTCATCGCGATGGCGACAGTCGTGATGAGTACATACAGTTTATGCTAAAACATGACCCGTACGCACTGCGAGCGAGTCCTTTGGTCGTGTCGTTGGTCAAACTGCTGCTGCAGCATTTTAACGATTACATGTGAATTTTTCGCAGCAGTAACGAAAACGTTTCTCATTCTTTAAACACGCTTTTTGTTTTATTGATCTCCAACTCTGCTTAACCTTAAATTTATACTTGATTGCCCATTCATTTACGCGTTTGCTAGTGTATTTCTCAGTATGATTTTGCCACACTGTTGATCAGTTTTCTAATTTTTGTTGCACGCATGTGTACGTGCGTGTATTTCTCAGTATATTGCCACATGTTGATCAGTTTTCTCATTTTTTTGCATGTATCTGTACGTGTGCCAACAACAACACTGCAAACGAATCGACGAGTACATAAAAATCAATGATTGCACAAAAAAGAACAAAAATTTCATACAGCATAACCGGTCAAAAATACACTGCGCGTTGTTTCACAAATACGCGTGAAGTCATCCAGACAGCACGTGGATTAAGTGAGCGTGTGACATTCAAACTGTGTTCACACCTGAAACACATATACCGGCACCCCCCACCAAACACAGCTTTTGCAAAAATACAGAAATACGCGCGAAGTCATCCAGACACCACGTGGATTAAGTGAGCATGGTTTGAAAAATACGCGTGAAGTCATCCACACACCACCCGGATTAAGTGAGCTGTCATACGCGTGTGGTCGTCCACACACCACCCGAACTGAACACAAATACGCGTGAAGTCATCCAGACACCACGTGGATTAAGTGAGCATGGTTTGAAAAATACGCGGGAAGTCATCCACACACCACCCGGATTAAGTGAGCTGTCAATAGTGATTTGAAAAATACGCGCGAAGTCATCCATATATACTACTGCATTTCAAGTTACGTATAGAGCGTGAGAGACAGTGAGTGTACTTTCTCTAAGTGTTTTCAGTTTCAATGTTGCCGCTGATATCAAATATGTGCCTGTGTGCTGGTTATTGTGCAACATTTCACAAAAAAACACGTGTGGACGAAGGTGCACAATCTTCAGACCACCGAGCTTCACCGATCGTGAAGTGACAGGAAAACGGAAAGGTGCGTTCATGAAGAAATTTAGCGCCGCATAGCTGGGAGACACGTTGAAAACGCATTCATGAAAAATCATTAGCGCCGGTTACAGCAACGCACACATGTAGCTATGCTACAGCACTGTGATTTTTGCATTTATGGAAAAACGTCAGCTGTAGCTATGTCAATTCTACTCCAATTCATGAATGCACCGTAACATCATCAACTGAAAACCCGAACAGTGGCCAACAATTGTCAATCCAACGAGTCCGTCTTGAACAGCAACGCATTCGCACGACTGACACTGCGGAACACTTTCTTTCGAAAGTCCGCAGCCAACTGCAATGAATCTGTGTCACTGTCGCAATTCGATTGTTCCAATTTGCCATCATCTGTTGCGTTCACAGTGTCGCCGCGTTGCTCCGTGCAACTGCTGACTTCGTCCATTCGCGACAGTTTCTTGTCACGCCTATTATTATTATTATTGCCGTTGCTCATGTTATTCGACGTGGTCGTTCGTAGTTTTGGTCTCGATTTCTGTATGATCTCAACGTGAAAGTCTGCCGGCACACTGGCGCCGGACACGGACGAGCCGCGATGCGCGAAATCGCGCTGCACTTTTTTGTTGTTCGTCCGTTTCGCTTCGTGCACGGTCGGACTGAGCAGACTGAGATTGCTGCCGCTGGCGGCGTTTGCCGGCGTTGTGTCGATTGACTTGAGCGAGGCTTGCGACTGCGCCGAGCTGCGTCGACTGCTGCACGGAATCGTCAGGAACTGCGTCGACTGGCTGAGCGCCTGCTGTGGGTTGCCCGTGGCGTACTCGCACATCACCGATTGATTCGACTGAATCGACTGCGTTCGCCTCTTCGCTGCTTCGTCGTTGTTGTTCAGCGCACCCTCGGAGCGAATCGAGCTGAAGCGAGGGCGTTTGGAATTGTTGTGGTTGGTGTTGGTTGCTTTCGTCGACAGCAGATCGTTGTTGGTTGTCGCGCGTCGTTGGTACATTGGCGAGCCGTGCGCATTGCGGCCTGCAATGAAAACGGGGCGCTGTGTTGTTTGATGGTGCACACATCACGCTGCTCAAACGGCAGCAAGCCCTTGTTCATTTAGAAAACACCGGCGGCTTCACATCCTATATGGACCAACGACCAACACACCCTCGGCCTCGCCCCTGCTGGGATTTTGCTGATGACAACATAGTTGACCGTTCAACATCAAGTCAATGTAACAGTTGCACAAAAAACGGAATACGATCATTCGTATTCCTCCGCCAAACCCAATAGTGCCGCCCGTTCAGTTGTGGTGACCATGTGCTGGTGGTGTCGTCGTAGTTGTTCCTGCCATCGCTGTTGTCGCCTCTGACGACGCCGCTTGTCTCGATTACAGATGCAGGTTGCGTCGCGGAACTCGTTGCGAAACTTTTCTGCGAAATTTATTGATTGATTAAAAAGATTGTTTGTTTGGTTGATTGATTAATTTATTGATTGACTGGCTGATTGACTGACTGATTGATTGATTGATTGACTGATAATTACCGGAGTAGATTGATTTGGATGATTGACTGATTGATTGCACACTGATTGATCACAGTTGTTACATCTATGCTCAATACTTTACAACGTACCACTCATGAAATTATAAACAATCGGGTTGATGCAGCTGTTGAAATACATCAGGAATCGAGCACTGTAAACCATGGCATCCATCAAAGTTGGATTGCTCGTTACGAACTCTGGCATTGCGTCGAATGCGCTGCGAGAGAAAAAGGTGCAAACTTTGACAACAGAAAGTGTAAAAAAACTAATCATCCAAACTCTCAAAAGGATTTCTGAAAACACCAATGAGGTCATCAATAGCATTATTCCGCCGGTTAGTGTCTCTTTGGTGCCAAACAAATGCAAAAGACACCAAGTAAGCTTGCTTACTGCAACAAATTGTACAGAAACACCGGGCAATAACAGATGGCGAACAAAATCACGACCAATATCAGCATCTTCGCCGCTCGTCGTCTGGAATCGAGATGATTCATGGCACCCTGAGAGTTCGGGTCCGCGTTGCCACCGCAGTGCGACCCTAAACATCACAAAAAATGGTGGCGCACGAGTATGACGTGTCAAGCAAGTCGCGGATCTTGAAGGACTGCGGAACTTTGTATTCCCCCCCCCCCTCTCGGGACAAACAGCAAACACAGTTATCGTTCATCAGAATCGGTTTTGCTGGGCATAACAATGAAGCGCCAGAATGTTTTGACGTGTACTTACGCAATGAGGGATGCCGATCCCTGGGTGATCTGATGGCGGCCAAGGTGCCGTTCGAGACCGCGCTATGACAGACGGATGACAGTTCCAGCTCCTGTGTTTTTTTAAAATAGAAAAATAAATTTCAGAAAATTTTTTTCACAGAGCAGGCAATTTTCAAATTGGCTGTTTTACTGTTGAAAATTACAGTGAATTTGAAATTTCAGTAAATTTACTGTTTGAAAACGACATGTGTCGTCTGCAAAAATAATGATGGCTGACTCAGAAATTGATCTGCTTCATTGGGGTGGAATATGCCTCAAATCAGCAATGTGACGTGACGTGACGTGACGTGACGTGACGTGACGTGACGTGACGTGACGTGACGTGACGTCACAGGTATCGGCAGAAAGCGGTGTTCCAGTTTCCCGACAGCCGACTGGCAGAACTAACCAACAATTCGCCCATTTCACCAACCTTCGACGGTTCATCCGGTTGCGGTTTCGCAGACTTCAACCAGAGCATGTACGAAATGATGCCGTACATGATGCCGATGACAATCAGTGGTATGACGAACAACACCAACGTGTGCACCAACCAGTAGATGCCCTCGTATTCAGGGAACAATTTGTTCGTGCATGTTGCCAGCCACTGCAAGTTGATAAGAAGTTGCTTTTAGAAGTGTTGAAACACTGCTGCAAATTATCAGTGTTTATCAAAGGAGAATTCATGAAGCAGTATTTAGTGACGCGCAGCCATGTTGAAGAATGGCTGCGCGATCACTAAATACTGCTTCATGAATGCCGCTTAAGAAAGATTATATTCACCAAAAAACCTCAGCAGATTTGTGCAGAACCAAACTCAACGTTCCCACTGAATAAACAAAACACTTTCGCACAAACACCTCAACAAATTTAGTAACCCCACCCAACCCAATGCAATCCAATGGCAGATCACAGGTTTTCGAAACTTTCTCTCCCAAAAACTTTTTGCACTCCAAAAACCCCCACCGGTGATGTGAAATTCGATTTGCTATACTGATAGTATTCCTTTTCCAGCGAAATCGGCTCGGGCAACGCCAGCACAAGACCGGAGCCCCAAACGAAGGCCAGTATGCGCAGCGTGACGCTGGTTGACGTCACGTACTGCAGCGGACGTGAGATCGCGTAATAACGCTCCACGGAAATCGCAACCATCGTCAGCAGCGACACGGTCACCGAGACGTGCTGGAAAAAAGTGACATGAAAGGTGGCCACAGCAGTCAACTGGCGTGTTTTGTGGTGGTTCTACCCGAAAGAGCGTGCAGGTGTTGGCATGAGGCAGACACACGCCGACAGTTCTTGTTACGAGAGCTATGATTTTTTCTTTTGGTCCCGAGATTCCATACGCACATTTTAGGTATGCAGTTTCATGCGTGCCGCGAGAATTCAAAACTGGCAAAGTGGTCCCAGTCCCCTAAATAAGGCCGGGTCACTTAGTCTGTTTTGAATTGCCACATAAAGATTGAAACCAGTTTCCTTGCTACGTCTGCAAAAGCATTGAGTCACAGAACCTGAAAAACTGATAATCGATAATCGTTGTTCACATGTAGCTAAACAAATGTGTTATTGAGAAACGTTATGACCAACGCACTATCATCACTTTTAGCATCGTACATTATCTTTTCCTTAAGACCTGCGTCTCAATGCGGTTGTGGACGTAAAAGGAAACTAGTTTCAATCTGTAGGTGGTAATTCAGAATAGCCTAGGTAACCCGGCCTTATTTAGGGAACTCGGATCCTTTTGCCAATTTTGAATTCCCGCGTCGTGCATGAGACTGCTTACCATCTATGCGCGCATTGAGACGCGGCACCAAAATAAAAGATCATACCTGCATATAGAGCGTCGCCTTGCACATGCCGGTGCTCAGCCACCACGTCTTCGTGATGTCCCACGTCAGCGTCAGCGGGAGACAGATGACGAGCACGAGAAAGTCGGCGACCGCCAGGTTCACGAGGAAGATGTTGGTCGAGGTGCGCATGGCGTCGTTCGCGAGCACCACGAACACGACCAGACTGTTGCCGACGAGACCGACGAGCAGCAGCACCGTGAACACGCCGACCAGCAGCACGATGACCGGCCAGTGCGGCACCACGTTCGCCACGATGAATTGCTCGAACTGCTCGTCGGTGAACTGGTCGAAGATGTGGCGCTCGGACATTGAGTTTTGTGGTTACCTATTATTGAGACTAGTAGATGACGGAGGTTGCGTTTTTTTAATCGGGCGGCACTGATTTTGTTGTTGAGGTTATTCGTCACATCAATTTTGTGTGTGCTGTGAAATATCGAAAGCAGATGTGTGCTGCGGAAATACGTTTGTGGCTTATGGCAGTATTATGGTTTCACTGGGAACTGGGGGACATCTTGAAATATATAAGCAGATTTGCCAGTATATTTCTGCTGAATATGGTCCTCTTCTTGCACAAAAGCCAGTTGATTTGTTTTCGTTTTGCCGCTGAACAACGCGCGGCTTGCAAACAGTGAAATTCGATGAAATGTTGCTTCTTATCGATGAGTCACATAAGTACGACGATTTTACAAAGACGATTTCGGGTGGTGCAATTTTGCAGCCGGCAGGGATACCATACCATTTACAAATCTCGTGCTCCAGCCGTTTTGAACATCTGTTCCGTCCTGCAAAAATAAACAACGGACAAAATTATGCAATTTCAAAGTTGACAAACAATGATAAAACTAAGCATTGTTTATCTTCACGCTCTCTGTACCGTAGCTATTGGTCTCAAAACAATCTCAAGTTCTAGATGCACTGCTACGAATCAAGTCAACAGCAATTTCTTGCGCTTACAATGTATTTGTTCAATTTTATGTGCTGTTCTCACTACTTTTAATCCATTGCTAACGGTTTCATAGATACAATGTATGTAAACAGTTTCATGCATAGCATGACGCGGGAACTAAAAATTGGAAAAAAGTGATCCGAGTCCCCTAAACAGGGCTGGGTCACTTAGGCTATTTTGAATTGCCACATGAAGATTGAAACTAGTTTTCTTTCGACGTCTCCAAAAACGCAATGATTTGCAGGACCTAAAAAGAATTGATAATAATACGGTAGAAACCGCGGTTCGTTTTCGTTGGTTGGCCTTCGATTTCACTGCGCCACAATCAGAGAATACAATTTGTGAAAGTGGTTGTGCACATCTGTTGGCTGACTGACATTCGCCCTGATGCTTGAGGAAGCAACACCCTGCTTTATTGATGCAAAATCTTCCGACAAATTCGACAATAAAAAACCTTTAAAAATAAAAAACGGCATTGTTGCTTAGACGTTGTAATGCGATGCGAGAACTTGTTCTTGGACATTAGCGTTGATTGGACGGACGGTGTGAAGTGTAACAGAACTATTGCAGTTGCAGTCTGTCTATCAATATAGTACAATTTATGTCAGGGATGTTAGCATAAATTTTCCCCTTAACATCTACGAAATTTCCTATATTTGCTTTTTCCTAATTCCGTTTTTTGCTTTGCCTGCATGGAACTTCTGCGGCATACATGTACATGTTTGTCTACTGAATAAATAACGTCGTTTAGACGAATAACACTTACCGCCATGTAAATCTGTTCCACTTGCCCATTCACTTAGGTATTACTAAGAAGGAACAGACAGCAAAGCTGAATATTGTGATAAAAAGCGAAAGGTCTTAGTCTCGGCCAGATGTTCAGCGTGCATGTGCTGAAGGGTGAGCGAGCAACTCCGGACAAATCGTTGGGGGCGGAGGAGCAAAATCAAGGAGCTGCATTCGGAGATCTAAGTAATAGGTGATCAGCTGAGTGGTTGGTGATCACGTGATGCTGCTATCTGTGCAGGACTGACTACACTCCTTCTCCACAGCAATGCCTGCATGCATCACGTGATCACCACCAGTAAGCTCATTGCCTATAATTTAGAGTTCGACTGTATGCAGAGTTTTTTCTGTCTAACTTAGCCGTGTTTCTGCAACGCTTCCAGCCCGTTCAGGGGCATGCATTCTGTTCGGACGCAGCAATTTCCTCACGATCACGCAAAGTTGAGGATAAGAAATGCACGCTCTAGACCAGTCACGGCGTAAGACACTGGATTTCATATCTTCAAAATAAAAACAACACACCTCGACAAAGCGGTTGAGTAGAGCGGATGTGAACAACAGAACGTAAATCACGATCTTGACAGGTCTTGAGAAGGTCTTGACACGATCTACATTTTAACATTGTGAGTGACATTGTAATTGCTGTTGAATCGGCGTTCACAAACTCAAAAGTTCTAACTTTCAATCAGATACAGGTATACGGTGTATCATGAGCACTATACTGTGTCGGCTGAGCACAGAGCAAGAGACCGCGCGCATTGTCACGGAACCTCAAGTTGTTATCCCGTTGCGTCTGACACTTGTGTGTGCAACGCAAAGCGCAAAGTAAACACACATTCCACTTACATGTATATCCGCTAAACGCTTTGGTGCTCATAGAAAGTGTGTGTGCGCGTGCGTGTCCGGCGTGTGTTTTTCATCGTGGCAAACTCCACCTGGGTGGGCCATTGCGCGCGCGCGCTGAGCCGAGGATTATGTTTTGTGGCACATCGCATCCTCAAATCTGACATCATGAACAGAGCGCGGCTAGGAAGTTTTCCTGTAAACGCACCTTGAATTGCTGTGGCAAGCGTTCATGGATATACATACATCTGCGAACCAGCAATTAAGACCAAGAAATTGTGTCAGAACGTGATCATTATACGCTTACAACAATGTTTGCTTTTACTTTCTCTGTTGATGCCAACAAAATGTTCCACCGAAAGTTATCGCTAAATATGTTGGGAAATGAAAATACCGTGATGCATGAAGTGGAACTTATGAAGCGAAAGACATCTCATACCCGGAAAAAAGACGATGCAAAAAGAATAAAATGTTATGTATAATCTGCTTTGGGGAACTATCTTATCTGATTGATATACGGTACATTTAAAAAAACATATGAACTATGCTCGACGCACGTTATCATATTTGACGCACGTCATAGCTGATTGTATCCTTCTCATTAGACGAACACGTTTCTTTTTTTGCTGAAGAGAAATACGGCTAAGATACGATTTTCATTGATATAAATTGTGTCGGGTTCCTAGCGTGAAAGAATTCTATTGTTAAAAGACTGAAATTAATTTTAATATTTTAAACGGGAATGCAGTTGATTGTTTACTGATGAAACTAGATTGTTTTTTTGATGTGTTGAACTTGAACGAGAATGGCAGTTGAACGACAATTGACGACATTGAAAAGCTAATAAATCAAGATTGGCGTTTGATACTTTGAATGGGATTGGCTGTTAATTGGTGCTGATCCAATAAGAATTGCTTTTGATACTTTAAACGGAAGTGGCAGTGGGATGCAGCTGATCAAAAAGGTTGCAACGACAATTGACGACATATGAAGAAGTTACAATAAAGTAAGATTGATTTTGACATTTTAAACGAAAAATGGCAGTCGTTTTTAGCTGATTAAAAAAATTACTTTTGATATTTTGAGCGGGAAAAGCAGTTAGGGTATGATTGTGTTGCTGATACTGAATTGAAAAGTAGGCTCTAATGAGAATGAGTGGCAAGTTAAAAAAAAAATTTTGGTGATCCATTCGATGCATAAACCAGCGTTAACCAAACAGGCCGCACCATACCCGTGCGACGGTGTGGGGTACCGATGTGCGCACACCTCAAACCGGTGGGCAGCCCGCAAGAACAAACGTTGGAAGTACAGCGCCGCTGGAAGGCACAATGAAAGCGACCGCACCTGTCGGGACACAAAGGAGCTCAGCTTCTGGTGGAGGCGTGCACGATCACTCCCCAAAAATGGCACGTTTGCGGTTACCCGTAGAACGCCTCGTTACCCGGAGCATCTGTGGTACAAGTGCGGTACACCGCACACAGCTCATTTTCATTGTTTTACGAAAAGACATCAAAGAAGCGAGTGTTGTTCTGCGTGAAATTCTCGCTCTGAAAATAAGATCAAAAGAAGCAAGCTGAATGAAGAGTTTTTCTTCTTTAACAGAAACAGTGATGCAGTGTGCAGCCTAAAAAACCTGAGGTAAATGTACAATCTACACCGTTATGATGTTAAGGCACTTTACTTGGAAACAAAGTTCAAATTCCGATTTTTAAAACTTTCTTCAGATGGCGATTCGAAAGAGCAAAATAGCACATAAAAGTGGAGGATAAGCTGTTTTTGGCGGTAAGTATCAAAAATAAGCGCGTAAAACATTTGAGAAACTTCCGAACTGTAACGTATTACGTTGTTATGGCGCCTTTCACATATCTTTATTTGAAAAATCCACTCGTGTGAATAACGACTACACGGGTGGCTGAGCAGCGCAACGTAGAAATATGAAAAACAGAAACAGTCTTCGCGGTCAATATAACGGTTCAGCTATTTTTATATGCAGACAGAATTTTGGATTTTCTCAAAATCTTCCTCCGACGATTTCACGGGTGCCTGAGTAGTGCAACAGAAAAAAAACAGTGTTCGCCATCAATATGGATGGTTCACTTTTTATGTGCAGAAGTAATTTAAATTTTTCTATGTTTTTTTTGGACGGTGGAGGTGGATTGGTGAGAAAACCAGACACAACAACAATTAACGCAGCGACTCACGTGACGATTTAAGCAACGATTAACACGCAGCAACACGTTTGGTGTATGTTGCGTGTGAATCGCTGCCGTGTTGTTGTTTTTCAGTGTGATGCCACCAGCTAAATAAAAAGTGGATGAAGCAGAAGAATTACAGTCCTGGCTGGCTTGCTTTCAGCTGACAAATAAAGCTGATCAAATAAAGATTTTGAAAACGTAATGCGAGCGAAAAACTACTGAACAGGTTTTACCAATTTATACTGCCAGGTTCTCCGTCCATGTACGTTCAAAATCTCAAAAACTCATTCAATGTATGTAACACTGAGAAAGTTAATAGAGGCAATTAATTCGTACAGTGATAGATAAAAAGTCCAGTCTTCTGAAAACCAATTTAGCACTCTCTGTTATGACTATATGGTGTAATGTTCAACCTCATTACAAACAAACACACAGGCACGTACGCCGCTGTTGCAACGTCGCACAAAATGTGCAACATTACAGCATTTGTTACACAACCTCGGGGGGGGGGCTTTACCAGGCAACTTCTCGTGTGCATGCTCGTTCGCTCGATGCTTCTCCCGTTTTCTCCTTGTGTGGTCGGTCGGCAAATCACGAACCACAAACGGTTATAAATCAGAAAAGGACAGAGAAAAAACACAAACGGATGTGCACAATAAGCATACAATATTTTTCATTTCACCGGAAATTGTAAATCACCTGGTTTGTCTAAAGCATAGAAGATATTTTGTTCAGTTTTTTTAAGCAAAATTATACACGCTATGAACAATAAACAAGCTGAGCGGCTTTCACTTTTGTTTTGATTCGTGGTGACGTCAGGTCAAAACAGCTGAATCCAAAAAATTTTCGTCATGGCGGCCACATATTCAATGTGTTATCAGAGTTCTCAAAACAGCAACACGCCTAAAAACTGTTTTTCGAAACAGTAAAAAATCACATTTCGTTTTTGAAATTCTGTCTTCAGTAACGTTTGTTCTTGTTGTTTTTTGTTTTTTCCATCTCCACAGCATTTCTAAGTTGGCAGCACCTAGCACACCGTTACATCAACCCAGGTTGTTTCACGTTTCAACACGGTCCACCCATAGATTCAGTTTTATCTTTATGAAATATACGTTCATATTTTCCGTGTTTTTTCGACTACGCAACAAAAACGCAGAGATGCATATAACGGACTTTCGAAACTCACATTTGAGCTTTACAAATTTGAGTGATCTGCTGATTAGCGTTGATGAAAAAACCAACACGAAAGCGTTTTTCGAGGGGCTTGAAAAAGAATAAGATATGGTTTTTGAAACACGTGAGTATGTGGGATACGTCAATGATGCATCGGTCGTCAGTGTGTGTTAAAAAAGAGGACTTCCAAACAACGGCAACACTGTTTCAATAAAGGGCCACAGAACAAGTGGCACACTTCGAAAACGAACACGCACGTCGAACCGCACAAAACGTCATTTGTTGTTTCATTACCTATAAAGATTTTTCAAACCAGAAATATTTTTTACAAGCAAAGGCAAACAATTTTGAAAATCACCACAAAACATGTGAGTTTTGTGCAACCGAAATGCAATGTCTAAGCGCTGGTTGGCTAGTTGGTTTTGGCAGAACTTTTTCCTTTTTAGAATATGTTTCAAAAAATCATCGCAAGAAAGAATCGACCTTGTCACACACATGGCAGACATGTTAACCAAAATTGCAGTTTTCAGGTTTTTGTTTGGCATGGTTTATAGTCGTTCAATGTTTGCAGCTGATATATTTGAGAGCTAAGTTCAGCTTTCTTTGTGAAATGGGTAAAATTTAGCTTGTCGCTTGTCCGTTTTTCGTCCTTCCCAGGAGAAACATTTTTAATTCAATTTTTGAGTACTTTTTCGTGGTTCACTCAGTTTATGACAACAGTTTTGACCACAAAGACACGCACGTCACGTCTTCACAAACAAACGGAAGGTTTCTCATCAAATTTCGGATGTTTACTAATCGCAAAGCGCTCCCAATCGGTTCGATTATCACCAAACAACGTGTACCGCATCACGTCAAAGCCGAACTCGTTCGCTAGAATTATGTTCAACGCTGATTGGTCGAATCGATGGCAGTGCGCCCAACGTGATTGGTCGATGTCGGCGTTGTGGCGTCGCTGAAAATCGCACAGTAAGCTGGCGCCTAGCGGTGCCATACAACGCCGCTGCAGCGAACAGAGCAGCCACCTGAAACGGACTGCTGATTTTGGGGCACGGCTTGTCGCTGTTGCCAGTGCCATTGTCAAGGAGGCATATCGGAAACAATTTTGCGCGCTAGCCAACGGCTTTTGTCTTTTGTTTTAGTTCTGCTAACTGACGCTGGTTGCGCGGCCTTATTTCATTTGATAGTCCGGTTCATTTTTGGGAAATGCCCGTTCAGTCCATTGTTATCTGACGAAAAACGAAGATATAGCGAATGGTGGGATTTTGGCGCCGCTGTTTTTTTCATAGTTTTCTTACCATGCAATAATTCGTCTGGTTCGCGGTGTGCTCACGGCAAACAGCAGGCCAGAACCACCTTGATATGTCTCTTTCGCAGCGGTGGTATCGGTCGGCAGAAATTCATACATTCCTGAAAAAACGTGGGGTATTGCGATTTCTCTGGGGTTTCCGTGAACGTGAATCTCATCATTGCGGTTTTGTGAGCGCTACAATAAAAAACATCACGAAGCGTCGATCCAACCAGCACAGAGCCAATCAGCACATGCAATCGATTAGGACCTTATCGATCTCGAATTCAAATCTGATCAAACCGTAAAATCGTATTGACAAAACGTTGGTATAAAGCTGCGAAAACTGCCAAACAGGATTTCTTGCCCACCAGGATGCGTCACCGCGAATTGGCTGTAATGAGGCAACAAGTGCAATGTGAAATAGAGCTTCCGTTCTTTGACCATTTCCAGAACACTGCTGTTGAATTGGTCGTGCCATCGAATGCTGGTGTCTGCCCACCAAAATCCATCTGGGAATTCGTGGAGAGCTTGCTGAAAATGAAAACAAATACGGTATGGTGTGCTGATTGCTGCATTTCAAAACAGCTTATTTAACAGTGCCTTTCTACTGGTGTTACTCATGACACGCAGAAAACGTCCCGGAATCTCGAAAGAAGTTGCGACAAAACAAATACGCTATCGCGGCTTCTGAAGAAGTTTCTACAGTTAACGCTTGTTTTCCGTTTGCCCCTTGATACCCTTACCGCCGCAATTATCGCCTTGAAATGGTACTGCTTCAAGTTGCGCGAGTGACCAGGCCAAAACGTGAAATCGAACCGTCGATACTCCAAATTGCAGAACGTCTTCACCCGTTTCGCGTCCGCTGCTGACAAACCAAGATCATAGAAGATGATTCTTGAGGCGGGAAAATATTTCTGCGTCGAGCCAATGGCGCCCAAAAGCGGCGGCATGCAAACTGCGGACGCCCCCATGACGATCGGTGGGTTGGCGTTAATTTTCGTTTCCAGCAAATCGGAAGTATTATAGGGATTGTCTGGCTTGTTCCAAAACGCCCACGCGGATGCATCCGGAAGCAGTTGCAAATGACGCAGGTAGCGCAACGAATCGCAGCTCATCGGCTGACCAATCAGCGTTAAAGAATCGTTTAGCTTGTAGCGGTAGCACAGGTCATAGTGCTGGTTCGTTTCCGGCTCCGCACAGATGCAATGTGAATTACTTATGTTGTTGTATTGTGTGCTTGTTGAGTTTTGCGTCGAATGCTGAATATTTTGCGATTTTTTTATTTTTATCGGCAGTAGAACAGTCGGTTTGTGAGAAATCCGGTGAAAGTAAGCGCCGTTGATATGGTCAAAATAATCATTATAAGAAATCATGAACAGAAACAACAGAATAATCACCACGGTCAGAACGATCGCGTTGTCAAAAGTCATCGGGAAAGAATGACGTTTCGGTGCACGTTCTGTTGTTGTCATTTTTTTGTCATGTTGGAAAAAATTAGTAGCTGCAACCGCAAGTTTTTTTGTCCACGCATCGCGTTTAATGAATGCTTGTGTCATTAACTGAAAATTTTCTTTTTTCAATGCAACGTGCTGCTTGATAAATAAATTGGAATGTTTGTAAAGTTGTCACGCCATGCAATCATGGATGTGTAAAATGTCCCACTATAGCCATTCATGACTGCAGTCTCCTGAGCGTGCTGAGACTGAACGGTGCGACTGCGTTTGACAGGGTGCGTGTGTGCAATGCTGAACTCCATTTGTCAAGAGCGGCAATAATGCTTGGTGAAAATGTCAGCACCAAGACCAGGAGGCACTTCAATGGTGGCTGATGTCAAACTTTCATTTTGATCAAAAGTTCGCGAAACTAACCAAAAAACCATAACGTCGTTTTTGTATGCAGAATAATTTTTTTAACATTTACTGGCGTACTAATTGTAAGCAAAACATTCATCATCATCGTCTCTTCAAAACATTGAAAAATGACCATCGTTCATTTCATGACAATTTTGTTGGTTTTCGACTTGATTTGCGCTGAAAGTTTTTTCAAGTCGAGCATCGAAAACCAGCGGTTCGAAAAAAATCAGATTGCAGCTGAACAAACCAACAGTGATCAATTGGATGAAACATCAACCGTAAAACATTCATGCTACGGCGGCGCCGCAGTGCCGGTTAAACAAAAGATCACGAAGCACAAAAGTTGCAAATCATACAACGAAAAATATTGTTACAAGGTTATATTTTCAAATGTTTTAATCAAAAAAGGGCTGAAGGCATTTGTGTATTTGGGAGTGACTTACACTTTCTGACCAGTGATCACAGAAAAACACACAACCACAACAAGATGTTGTGGTGACTTTTTCTCAGCGTCAGCGTTCGCGTTCGTTAGTTACTTATTACTTAGTTACTTATACCGTAAAGTCTTGCATATAAGGTCTCCTTATATAAATTTGAAAATCAAAAATTTTTGAAAAAAGTGGAATTTTGTGTGACAACCTTATAAGTGGGAGGAGGTCTTATAAAGCAAAGATTAGGAATTCTGGGCCTTATAAACGAGGAGAGATTTTGACCATGTCAAAATTTTGAATTTTTTGGTTTCCCGCCGTGTGACACTCCGCCCACTTTTGGGTGGGGGTCTTATAAGTGGGAGGAACCTTATATGTAAGACTTTACGGTATTTCTTATTAAACGGGTCCCAACATGCGCTTGCATGAACAGATATGTAGAGAAAATGTTTCCTGGCTGTGCGACAATTTGAAATCCAACAATACTTACCGTATTCTGACGGCAGATTTGTACAAGAACTTGAGAAAACAACTAATCAATCAGCATTTTGCAGATCGTCAGCATGGCCCGTACCGAAACATTCGGCGCAACCGCCTTTGCAAAACATCAATACAAAGGCTGTGCCACATTGGCATTCTGCATAGAAATGGTCGGCCATAATGAGTACTGCGTCCAAGGACACGTTGCGCACCTCGACAATCTGGGACCAGTTTTTTTACGCAGCTCAGCAGCATTTTGTGCGTTAAAACGACATCGGACGCGCTTTTAGTAACAGAAAAACGACAGATTTTTTAAAATTAGCTGCCAGATGGGCGTTTGTCAAAAACACCGAGCTGAAACATTAGCTCTGGCGTCGCCCATCTGAAACATTAGTTCGTTTTTAGGGCTTACACGCGTTTTTCTGGGGCTGCCCTTCTTTTCTAAAATCCGCTTCAAGTAAAACACGCTCGTTGTCGGACATTGCTTAAATGGGCCTGATTCACATCTTAAACCTCAAAGTCTAATTTTATTTCTGGCGTTTTTTCAATTGGAAACACGCCAGCTGCGGCTTTTTTAGTGCCAATGAAGACCTCAGATTGTCACAAACTGCAATAAAACTGTCGTAACAAATTCTACCGAGTTTATCAAAAAAAACTGGTCCCTCCCTGAATGCAAGTCGCACGTCTGTCTCTTGTTGCTGCAAAGGAAACCTCTGCAATAGTGCCAACAACCGATTACCGCGTGACAATGGACGATTGAGTCCACTGCTGATCATGACTTTTATTGTCAAATACTTGTCGTGTTCAACGTTTTGGTTCTGGTGATCGATTTGTTAACTTGGCATTGTTCAGTTTTTTTCTGCTCTTGGTAATACGTACTTTCAGTGTCGTATCTGTATCTGGTGGGTGAGTTTCAGCTGTTATTTTCGTTATTTTCAGAGTGAACCGAGGGCTTATTATAAAAGCGCAAATTGTCTTTTAATGTTTTTGTTTTGCTTCAAGAATTTTTTTGTAGCGCTGGCACTTAGTGATTGGTGAATGCGTTGTTTGATTGACATAGCGCACGATGATTGGTCCGGTTTGCCATAAAACGCTTGCGCAAGAATCTCAGCGCGTCAGCGCGGTACGAACACACGACTATCAGATTTTCTTTTAGCATTTTTATTAATATTTTTTTTATTATTTAAATAAATTGGGATTTTTACTTTTTTCGAACCTTTACCTTGGACCCTTCTTATTGCCCAAAAATCTTTAGTTCAGCTCAGCAGATAGACAAACAATGACAAACTGAAACATGGATTTGCTGCCAGACAAAAGCGACGACGCCGGAGTCACTGACGACGTCGGCGGATCGATGGAAAATCCGGGTCCTTCGACATTTTCGTTGAGCAGCAAACCATTGAAATCTTTCGGCATGATGACGGCGACAATGGGACAACAGTCGTCAAATCTGTCGAACGAAGTTGATGACAACCTGACAGGTTTGTTTTGTTGGTTAAATGGAGAGATATGAGAGAATTGATTGAGTTTTGCATCTTATCGATCCTATGAGTCTCTTCTCATTGTCAGACGTTTGTCGCGTTTGCCGAACTGAGGGATCAAGCGATCGTCCGTTGTTTTATCCGTGCCTGTGCACCGGCAGCATCAAGTTCATCCATCAAGAATGGTGAGGTTTTTCTGTTTTGTTTGGGCATTTTGAGTTTGTTCGGTTTTGCTCGGGTTATTTCAGACGTCAGGGTCTTTTCTTTTCTCAATAAAATCCCCGTTGTTTTGATTTATGATATCAATTATCTCATTGATTTCAGTCTGATGCAATGGCTAAAGTACAGCAAGAAGGAATACTGCGAGCTGTGCAATCACAAGTACCGCTTTCAGCCGAGTGAGTTTTTTCAATTGAATTGTGATCACAATATTGCAATTTATTCACTGTTTGGCATTTGTTTGGTCGTGTTCCTCTCGCTAACATTTGCGAGTACGGTTTTTGCTATTCATTAAACCTTCTACAGGTTTTTGACACTAAAAGGGTTTTTCTGAATTGATGAACTGATATAATTTCTTGTGAACTTTCCTTTAGTTTACCACCCGGATATGCCAAAACGACTCCCTGTGACGGACGTCGTCTCTGGCGTTGGGCGTAACGCGTTGTTGGCGGTGAAATCGTGGCTGATTTACACGTTGGTCGCGATTGCCTGGCTCGGAGTGGTGCCAGTGACTGCGTGTGAGTTTACTGACAATTTGGCGAACCAACTTAGTAAACCGAAAAACTTTAAAAAAAACCTATGAATACGTTTTTTTACGTTTTGAAGGCCCACAAAACTAAATTGCTTTTAAAATTCACCATAAACACCGTTTTATACCCTTTTTCAAATTTTTTATATATTTTTTGAATTGTTATACTGTTGGCAACCTTGGCGAGGTTTTGTCAACGTTTTTACTTGTTTCTTGATTCAGACAAATTCTTTTGCTGCACTTGTTAGTTTTGTTTAGTTTAGTTTTCTCTGACCGAGAATCCGTAGCTCTTTGGAAAGACCGAGTGAACGTTTGCGGCAAGTTCCGTTTTTTGCAGACCGCATTTATCGGGCGATTTTCGCCGGCTCCATTGGCTCACTGTTGGCGTTGCCGCTTGACCTAATATCGCCGTATGTTTTTCTACTCGTGTTCTTTTCTCGTTTCACCAGTTCTTCTTGTGTGTCTGACTGTCTGTACTCTTTTTGTTTGTGCAAAAATTTCCTTTCTCACAAATACAAAAAAAACGTACTCAGTAAACAGTTCCCATATTCTTACTCATCTCTTTCATATTTAGTAGCTGAATTGATTGGTGAGCACGTGATGCATGCATTCTGTGCAGGCACTGCGCAGTGAGGCGGAGTTTAGTTTGCTCAGAATGCATTCGTGAACGCGATTACTAACCAATCACCTTGTGGGATATGTTATAGAGTCAACACCGTATTGACTGACAGGTCTAGAACGGCAGTGTTTCATCTCTATTTGCCACCCGTTTCTAGAGACAACCTCATCACGGACATTGGTTACGGCGGCACCATCATCAGCGTGTTCTTGTGCGCGTTCATTTGTCTCGTCTGGCTGCGCGAGCAGATCGTCCATGGTGGCCCGGCGAATTTGCTGCATTTGGATCCGCCGAATCTTCGGAACGAGGACGAGAACGAACCAGAGAACGTGCACGAAGCACAGGTGGTGTTTGGGGTTCACATGGGAAATAAAACTGTTCAAATACCAATTCCAGTTTCGACTGTATTTATTACAGCGTCTGGAAACTTTTGGGTGATGGGAAAAATTGGGAACTAATACGGTTTTAAAACGGTAATGAAACCGGTTTTCTCCTGTCCATATAAAAACCGGTTTTTATGCCAACCGCAAGCACAGGTGCGTTTTTGGTGGCACGGTTGCTGTTCGTTGCCACCACGGCGCACCAGGTGTCGCGCCAATTTGGCGTCAGCCAGGATGCACGTGAGCGATATTTCACGAGCCCTACAGAACGCAAAGACTCGCTCGGCGACTCTGACGCACTGCGGGCTGTTCCTTTGGTGGCACGTCAGCATGAATGGTGCCACTTTCGGAATGGAAGCGTATCACCGTTCATTTTGACGTGTCCATCTGAAGGCCGTTCATGAGTCGCCACAAATGGCGCTGCCACATTAGTTTGATGTATTGATTCGGCACATTTGAGTTGAACGTCGCTCAAGTTCAAGCTGTTTGAATTCGAATACACTCGTAGACGGGTGCCCGGTGCATTGACTGTTTACTGGGTGTGAGCAAGCTTTGTTGGACTCTAGATAAAAAGCATTTGCGTGTTCATTGATTGGCTCCGTTTTGAAATAACAGGATGCGAATGGCAATGACGAAATGCTGGATGGTGGAGAGGATGGAAATTTGAATGCTGCAAACGAGGACGACGCTGAAGAGGAGCACGCGCAGCAGCAGCCGGCAGGTGCGGCGTGAGCAGTTTTTTCGGCAAAGTGCAAAATTGTCATTCTTTTGTCAGTCAGTCAAAGTGCAACGTTGCAATTGCAAAGTCTTTTATAATTCGTAAAACACGTTTATATCCGTCACATTCAAACACTGAAACACAACAACATTCGTTTTTACAAAATAACCGTTAGAACAAAAAAACTGTTGAACACCATCTGTGCTTTTCGAAAGAGTTGCAGGCATCGTCGGAAAGACTTGAAAGCTGGTGGGTTCGGTGGTCAAGGAGTGTAACTGCTCCGGAAAACTACTTGCCGTTTCCGAACGTTTCCCGATGATGCCTGAATTCCTTTCTAAAAAATAGAAAAAACGTGCGGGCGAAAGCGATTTTGCCGTTCAAGAAAAATGACGAACCCCGAACTGCAAAAACAACTACAATATGGAATGAGGATAATTTAATCAAAATAATCGTGCTCCCCGAAATCCAGAGGACAATTTGTGGCCCGCTGCGATCGGTGGCTTGGACGTGGCCGATCGAGCGAACGAAGAGCTCAGCTGGGAGCGTCTGCTCGGCCTCGATGGCTCGTTCGTGTTTTTGGAGCACGTCTTCTGGGTGATCAGCTTGAACACGCTCTTCACACTGGTCTTCGGTCGGTATTTAGGCAGCTTTGGAGGGTTTTTTTCTCGAAATGATTGATTTTGAACTGGTCAGTAATGTAATTTTTCGCAATAGTAATGCATTTCCGAATAATTCGGCTTTATTTTTTGATCTCGACTTCTTATGCGAAAGAGTGTCGGTGACACCGTTTTAACTGCCAGCAGTGTGTGTCCGTTTGAATTGTACAGTATGTCACTTTAAACCTCTCACGAAAGAACGGGGCCGGTTTGACAAAAGACTTATTTTGCCAGAAATGCGTGTTTCATTCCGACGAATCGCTATTCTGAATGATTCATTCTTTTTTAGTTTGAAGTTTCGTGCGCTTTGCATTTTGCAAAAATGCCCGGACAGAGGTTATAACAGCATACAAACCAAACTCGCCATTTTAGCGTTCTCGCCGTACCACCTCGGCAACACGATCGCCACGTACTGGCAGTTTCGCGCGTATCTGCAAGCGACCAGATTCCACGGTTTGCTGTGCACGCTGCTGGGCTACGTCGTCATCTGCGCGTTGATCTTTCTGCTGCACAAGATTGCGAAATTGTTCCGGTTGAAACGGTGCTGGTGTTGTTGTTGTCATTGCTTGTTGTTTGCCGCCACTGCCGAGACCGCCACCGCCAGCGTCATCCAGCCTGCACCGTGGCCGATATAGTTTTTCCGAACCGACATAGTTTGGGTCTCCGAACTACATGCTGTTCATACAGTTTTATCGGAGTTTCCTGCTTTTTCGCGAAATCAAATGGAATGGAATGGAAATTCGGCCACCTTCAGAATACGAAGGCTCGCGCTGGACGCTCGTGCAGTGCTGCACAACAGCAACTGTGCTTGCTTCTAGTCATGTGTTCGTGCCATCGGTGCTGATGCATGACAGCGTCGCTGCCATCTGCCAGTCATATTCACGGTTCTTCTTGCTGACGGAGCCACTCAGAGTGCTCATGTCGACGTAACTGCAAATAAGATCATGACGATTCGTTTCATTTTTATTTAATTTTTTTGCAGAGCGCATCACGCTACTGGCATGGCGTACCTGGTGCTGAAGGTAAGCGCGTTTTACTTAGATGATTTACAGTTTTCTAAAAAAATTTGACGTATGACGTTGTCTGTTCAATTCAGGTTTTTCTGCTTGTGCTGACCGAAGCCGGCTTTTTTCCGACGTTATGCGGCTGGTGGCTGGATATTTGCTCATTGGTAGGTGTCGATGGTGTCGTTTTTGGAAGCTGAAGCTAGTCAGTAGAGTCAGGCAAAATCAAAGAGTACAATTTGCAAATGCTCTTATTCAAAGTGCACATGTAAAGTGGAGGAGTTGCAACAGCAGTTTAGAAATTCAATTTGTGATTTTCACTCATTACTAGGATTTGGCTTGGGATTAGGTGCTGGAATTCTTAAACCACAACGACTTCATATGAAGTTTAAGTGAAGTCTCAAGTTACTATCAGATACACAAATCAAGTTGACAATCTTTGACATGTGTGGTTGTAGTAAATGTGGGTGTGTGGAATAGGTGGCCACGCCAATGTGCGTAAAAACGAACTCAGTCCGTCGGTTACAAAGCAAAAACAACAACAACAGACGTTCTTGATCTTGATCGCAAGCTCGATCTACCATGCAAATTGCGCAAGTCGCCACTTTCGCCCACTGCAGCGTCTGTTCTCGATTCCGTTGTCGCATCGCTTGGAGGCGCTGACGCAGGCACCGGGCACCGTCATGTTCCTGCACTGGCTGCTCGGCATGCTGTTCGTCTTCTATTTTGCGTCGTTCGTGCTCGTGCTGCGCGAGGTGTTGCGGCCGGGCACGCTCTGGTTCCTGCGCAATCTGAACGATCCCGAGTTTAATCCGATTCAGGAGGTTGGCGGCCGTAGATTTGTTGATTTTGGTCGAGATTGGCGGTGTGTTGGTGTTGCTGTTGTTGTTGTTGTTGTTGTTGTTGTTGTTGTTGTTGTTGTTGTTGTTGTTGTTGATGATGATGATGATGTTGTTGTTGTTGTTGTTGTTGTTCGTTGTTCGTTGTACGCTTACTGGGGAAAGCGGGTGTTCCCGAAGTCCGCTTGCACTTTGACGCCCATTCATGAACACGCGCGTTGAAGCACAAGCGTGAAGCTGCGCCGTTTTTGCGCCATGAATCGTGAAAGTGTGTTGCGAAATGACGACGCCAGCGCTTCAAGCTCCATGAAGGGCGCTTTTCTGGTCTACGGGCGTTGTGTCGGGAAAACGTGCGTTTGGTGAAATATTCACTGTCGCCCACATTGGAAGGGCGGACTTTTATTTTTCAACTTATTTTCCTTCCAGATGATCACGTTGCCCGTTGTGCGGCATGCCCGCCGTCTGATTGCGTCATCCGTAAGTGGGGAGTTTTTGTGTGGTCTCGCAAGTTTTGATTGCAATTCGTTCGGTTAAGCAATGATTCTGAGGCAAACGTTTCAAAGATTTGGCAGAGTTCTGAGCTGCAGACTGAACGTTTCCTACCTGAACTATTTACTTCCAACTGCTACTACTATTACTGCTACTGGCAATTCGTCTCTCGTACTGCAGTGTCTGTTTGCGATCACAATTTGGCTCGTCATTTATCTGCCAGTTGGCATCATTTGGGCGTGCGTTCCTGGTCTGCTGCCGTATCGCATGAATTTCAGCGGGTTCGTTTTTTGTGTGATCCGGTTTTGGGGTCGTTGCACATTGTGGTGAGGTGAGGTTGGAAAACATTTTTGGAAAACATTACGAAAGTAATTTTACTTCTGCTGAAGTTGGTATTTGAGCCAGAAGAATGCCGAAACGTTCATTTGCAGCAGTATACTGAACTTTTGATACATAAAAAACTGTGAATAATGACAAAAAAACCACCACAGCCAGCCACGCAACCTGAAACATGGAATGAGTGGTTTCTTTTAATTCCGTATTCAGAGTTAATGTCATTTGTAATTCCGTTTGCACTAGCCCAACCACAAACGTCTTTATTTGTCGTCCGAACATATTGACCCACAAAATGCCGTAACTTTTCTGTTTTTTTTCTGTCTGATTTCACTGAAACAGTCATTGCGCATCATTCATCTCAGTGACATTCCCGTCTCGGAGCTGTCCGTGGAGCTGCTGCTTCTGCAAGTTGTCCTGCCCACTCTGCTCGAACAAGGACAGGCGCGACAGGCGATGAAGCTGTTCATTCGACGCTGGTGTCTCGCCGTCGGGCAGCTGCTGGATTTGACCGATTACTTGCTGGGAAGCGTGAGTGGCTTGTTGTGCCCGCGCATTGGTGTTTTGTGCGCGTTGCTCACAGTGTTCGTGAAAAAAGGATCGAATGATTGACAGAGTTGATGCGTGAAAGGCGCCGTTTGTGATCACTTTTGTCACGTTGATATTGTCTATTTTTTTGTAATTCTGCGACTCAATACGTTTGTAGTCGTAGAAACAAACGTCGCCTATTCAAATTTCCCGCTGTTCTCTGCTTCCAGCGCGCCCACGACGACGAAGAGAAACAGATGCGAATGGAGCTGATGGACATGGGCGAAATCGTATTGGAACCGCCGGCGGCGCCTAACGGGCATGATGGCGACGGTGAGCAACAACCGAACGGGGATGGCGACGTACCCGTTGCTGCAGGCGGTGTTGACGGAGTGATTCCCGGAAATGTAGACAATGCCGTTGACAACGACGCTGCCGCTGCCGCAGACAATGGCCAGCATCGTGTTGTGAATCAAGCCGCTCTGCCCGGCGTTGGCCAGAACCTTGGTGGCAATCAGAATGTGGAGAACAATCACATCAACAATAATGATAACCACAACAACAACAACAACAACAACAACAACAACAACAACAACAACAACAACAACAACAACAACAACAACAACAACAACAACAACAACAACAACAACAACAACAATTTAGCAGCGGAGCATCAAGCACTGATGCTGGCAAGAGAACCGACGATGCATGAGCCGTATCGAAAACCGTCCTGGTTTCCACTTAGGGTTGGGTGATTATTTGAATCGCTCGGTTGATTGATGTGTAGCGGTTGGTATTTATTACAAATGTTCTTACCTTCAGATTGTCGCCCTTCTTGGCCTGCTCTCTGTGACGAGCGTTCTAGTCAGTTTGTTCTTCTTCTTGGTGCCTGGTGAGTTTTTTATGGGGTTGTTTTGGTTTAGTTTAGTTTTGCCCGGTGGTGAGTTTTAATTGTTTTTGTTTCGAATACCATAAATTTATTTATTGTATCCATCCATAGTTTCTTGTTCTCAAGCTCATTGTTACATTGTTGTTTTTTCAAACCAAACACCGAAATCTTGACACGATGTGCCCAAGCAATATCTTCATATTACACATCAATTTTTGGCCAAAAATTGTCCCAACATTTTTTTTGCCCAGTTACCCTCGGCCGACTGGCGATGCAGGCGCTGATGGGCGAAACGAACGTGCACGAACTGTACACATTCACGTTCGGACTGTACCTGTGCTATTTGCTATTGAAGTTGTCAATAGCGATTGTGACGTGGCTGGCGACCGGCTGGCGCCAATGGCTCCAGTGGATTCAGTACGCTGTCGTGTTGGTGCGTTGCGTTGTATTGCCCTTGAACGGGCCATTTTCGACAAAGATTTAGAAACGGGATGAATTGCGAAAACTTCCGTTCTTTGCGATTTGAAAACAGGAAGAATTGTGTGAAAACATTAGGTGGTTCGCTGTAAACGCAAAACTGTTTCTGTTACCTTTTGTTGCATCCCAGACGGCGCACGCTGTTTGGCTACACCGTGTCCACACCACCACAGCCAATCAGCGCGCAGAATTGTGTGCATGTTTCTTCGATCACCACAGAACTTCTATTCTCAAAGCACTTTTCAATTTCAATTTATTGACTGACTGTTTTTGCCTATTTGCAGGGTGCGAAATGCGTCGCAGCGTTCGTGGCGACCTGCCTCGTGTTGCCGCTGCTGCTCGGTGTCACCTTTCAGCTGTTGCTGTTGACTCCGCTGCGAATCACGCAAACACAGACGCCGCTGTATTTTCCATGGCAGGTAAATGTGCTCCGTGAAACAAGAAAGTTTGCGAGTGCAGCTGGACTTTTTGCAAGGACACAGAGTAGCACATTGAACGGCATTCATGTAGTAGCGTTTAGTGACTGCGTAGTTGTGCGAAAACATGGTGGTCACTCAGTAGTACTGCTTCATGAATGGCACTTTAGTGTGTACCATTCCACCAATCTGTTGATCTGACTCTGCTGATTTTTGAGGCTGAAAAGTTAGCTTTCGATAAAAACTTTCGACTGTTCGGATAAAATTCGTTTTCTAAATTTCGAAACGACAAAAGAAACGCTGCACAGGACTGGGCGCTCGGCGTGCTGCACTTCAAGATTCTCTGTGCGCTGGTCATGATCGGGCCGAATTGGTCGCTGAAGACCGTGTTAGAGCAGGTTCGTCTGTTTCAAAATCATTATTCGCTGATTATTTTTGTTGGTTTTTGAATTTGTTGATTCATCCGAAATGCTGCGGCGCTGCACACGACCTACGTCGATTATACAGGGTGTCCCAGCTAGATGTACAACATTTGTTTTTGTAATTTCGCGTGCGTGCATTGCCCAATTTTTAAATTTTTTTCAGCGTTTGTAGTAAAGGCTTCGGGAATTTGTTTGACACTAAAAACGTTCCAATACGTTGAATATAACCTGACTTATAAGCATTTGAAAAAATACACACTTTTTCAATTGCTGCCCGCACCGGCTCGCGACTGGCTGGAAACTCAGTTTGAAATGCGCTGGGTCGGCCGCGGTGGGCCAATTGCCTAGCCTGCACGTTCGCCTGACATCACAGCGTGCCACTACTGGCTCTGGGGCGCTGTGAAGCACCGTGTTTATGAGACCAACCCAGCATCCATCGATGAGCTGATTGTGGACATCGGTGAAACTGTGGGTGAAATCAGCGACGAAGAGCGCCTGTCAGGTGTTTTGGACTTTGACAGACAAATGATAAACTGATTGAAAGAGAGTGCCAGCACATTGAGCACAATTAGACGGTTGATATTTTGAGTATGTGAGTGTTTGATTAGCTTTTTCTGCTCTCCGCTCGTTCATTTTTTCTGAAAATGAGGTTTTTTTTAAAACTGCCATAACTTGTGCCATGTTTGCTGAAACATAAAAATTCTGGTGCCAGACAAATTCCCGAAGTCTTTTTTACAAATGTTGAAAAAATTATGAACATAGGTCAACGCACGCGCGCATACTTAAAAAAACAAATGTTGTACATCTAGCTGGGACACCCTGTAGTTGTCCGAGTCGCTTTGGTCCAGTTTTTTGTTCATTTGCTGAAACTGCAGCTGGCCTTCTGTGCAAACTTTTTTCAAACTATTTCGTTTCTGAATTTCTTGTTCGCAGCTCTACCAGGACGGTCTGCGCAACCTTCGCCTGCGCTTTCTGTACACACAGCTGGTCGTTCCATTGTGCTCGTTCTTCGGCTGCTTGCTGGCCGTGCCCTACATCGGCATCCACGGCGTTGCGCCCGTTTTTGGTAGGCGATTAAAAAAAAACCTCTTCGGGAGCGGGCTTTGGTTGAAAAAACGGATCGTAAAAACAAGACGAAATCCTCGTGAGCGCATGCTGCCGATTGCCTGCACTTTACACTGTGAACAGCCGATATTAGCGGAGCTTGATGGTGGTCAACGTGCAAACAGTTCAATGAAGATATCAAATGTGATTCGACGTCCATCACTTGGCAGTTGTTTCTTCTGTTGAGTGACAGATTTCACACACAGCAACAACCAATCACCATCCACACAGTAATTCAAAAGCACCGAGCAGACAGTAATTCAAATTCGCGTGTTCATTGTTTGCCTTTTGTCAGGTGCCACTATTGAGCACCGCGTTGTCCTCCAACGCAATGGCTACCCATTTCTGTTGTTCATCTGTTCTCTTGCGGCGTTTCTAGTTTGGCAGGCGATTTTCCTCCGAAATTTGATCGTGCGAATTCGAGATGAAAAGTGAGCTGAGATTTTTTTATTTGGATTTGGTTGAACGAACGAACGGTGATTTTTGGCCATGTTTTTAGCCAGAGCTAAACTCGAAAAGCATACAAAATGCCGTTGAGTAGAGCGCCCGTCGAGTTTTTTTCTGTCATCAAGTGCCTAGGGGCTCGATCCCCCGAACCCACAGACACTAAGAGTCTAACGCGCTACCACCGGGGCCACGAGGCTGATTGATTGATTGATTGTTTTCTTTGGTTTTTAATGTTGCATCGATACAAAGGTTTTTGTTATTTATTTTAGGTATCTGGTTGGTCAGCGACTTGTAAATTACGATGGTGGACTGAACAAAAAATCTGATGTTAATTCGGATTCTTTGAAATAGTTGGCTCTATTTTATGCAGTGATTTCTCTGGTTTTTCGCCTGTTTTGCATTTTCAGTCGTTATCACGCCTTTATTTTATTTACTTATTTTTCCTCGAATTTTTCAGACTGGAAAGTTGGCGTTGTTTTCTGCAGTTTTTTTATAACTCGTGTTAGTGGAAAATCAAAATACAAAAATCCTGATGTACCTATTTTGACTCGTGGTTTCCCTACTAATTCGAAACACAAAGTTCTCCTGCCTGGATTTCTATTGTTTTTTTTCATATTTTAAACTGCGAGCATTGTGTGATGTGACATTGAAACTATCTGGTCTGGGTCCGCAGAAACGTGATCAGTGCAAAAGAAAATAAACTCCCTATTATTTTCATTGCAACGAATTATGACTGAATACCAGTTTTGGTATCTGCGGACGGCGTATCACAAGGCCTCCGTACTGTGATTGTATGAATGGACTATAAGAGAAATGAAGCTTGTGTGACCGAACAAACACGCTTTCAATTGGTTTTTTTAGCTTATTAGCTAAGTTTTTGTTTGATTTAAAAACCAATGGTATCCATTCAAATCCTGAATGGATGCCAAAACACAGATCTTCCAACTGATTTTCCATGTATCATGAATTGAGATTCAAATTCATTTGCAACTGTGGTGACTGTGTTGTGTTCCTCCGAATTTCTCAGAGCAGCTTGGCGAAAACAATGCACCGCTCCGTTTTGTTGGCCGTGTCGACAGTTGCCTGCGTGTGCTGGCTGGCTTCGACGTTTGGCGTGCTGGCGGTACGCCATCAGTTCGCGTGCAGTGAGGCGATTTGCGGTAAATTGCGATTTTCGGATACGGTTCTTTCGCAGAACTGAAACTTTCAATGGCATTGTACAAGCGCTAACGTCCATTTCTGAAGAGCGTGCACTCGGCTACATATCGCAGAGACGTTGCGCAGTGAAAACACGCAGTTGCGGACTCCATGCGCTGGGGGAAGGGTTGTTAAAAAAACAAAAATCATTTTGTTTTTTTAATTTTTTTTAAATTCAAAAATCAAAGTTGTGCTAAATCAATCAGGGAGTCCGAAGAACCACATATGATATGCAAGCGCCTCCGGAATGACTCCCGTATGGCGGAACTTTGCAGATTTTGTTTTGGTGACCTCAAATACCCCTTTTCCAAACCGTCACCATGCCTCTTCTTGTGTTTTGACCTCCAAAACGTCACTAATTGTCCCCAGCTAAGCTAATGCTAAAGTGAAGACAAACATACCGTCTTGAAATTCGATCAATTCTTCTGATGATGTCGCGACGACACGACACGAAGCAGCAACCAGACAACGTAGCGCTTGCAAACGGAGCAGCGAGCACAATCGGACGCTCTGCGAGGCGAATCGTCACCTTATCTGCATCGGAAATGGTAGGCCAAGCTTTGGGACGCTCAAAAACTTCATCTCAGATGTTGTCGAAGCCTAAAATCAGTCGGTAAAACGGTCCAAAATCGACTGCTGACGGTTTTACGAGGTAATATCAAAGAAAAGTTTTGTTGAACTTTCGAAAAATTTTGCCAAATTTGAGGTTTTCAGAGCATATTAGAGGAAAATTTTTCGAATTAAAAAAATCGGCATTTTTGTTTTTTTAATCACTTTAAAAAAATTCGATTTTTGTTTAACAACCCTAGCTGGGGGTCAGTTTCATCAAAACATTGTAGTCCAACAGCGCTACACCACTGAGCGCATGAAGAAATTCGTGAGACGACAAATTTCAATTTCTTCAAATCATGTTGAAGAGCAGGCATTGCTGAATCAGTTTATGAAAAAAGGAAGCTGAGGCGTTTCATGATTTCATTCAGGAGTTCAGTGGTGTAGCACTATTGGACTGCTAAGTTTTATAAAATACCCCGTCGATGTGGGACTGTTCCAATTTTGTTATTCAACACTGTCTTTTTCTACCTTGCATTTGAGTGATTTTACCATTGAAACATGCAATAAGCACTGGGTTCCTCAATGTATTTCCCAAATTTTCGTGCCTTGGTGCTGCGACTGTGTCAATGGAGCACAGTTTTCAGGCCCGCAAGTGTCGAAGTGCATGTTGCTCAAGTCGTGCAACTGTACGATCAACAAAGTCACCATAAAACACGGCAACTGCAGCTGCTGCAAGGAGTGCGTCCGATGCCTCGAGGGCTACTACGCAGATTGCTGTTCGTGCGTTGGTGAGCAACACTTTTGTCGTTCTGCATGAATGAACACATTGCGGGTGCTTTATATTGAACTGCTAAGCTGTTATAAAACTGACCCAGGTGTTTGTTAGTAACAAACAACGCTGAGATGTTTTGCAGGGTTCCCCAGAATAATCGAAATTAAATGTGTAGAAACTTGGAAAACAATTGGTCTTGAAGGGAGAGAGGTCTCTGGTTGTTGTTCAACTTACAAAACCTCTCGTTTGAACCATAAACCCCATGAATAAATGGCACATTAACGACATAACATATTATACACGTTCTAAAATAAGTGACCTGAACTCAATATCACCAACTTGTCTCAGGTCTCTGTCAACCATCGCGAGGTCTCGATCCTCGATTGGCGATGAAAAGCTACGTGGAGGAATTGGAGCCGGATGACGACCAGCGGAGTCTCTTCGAATTCCTGACCAGCGACTCCGCTGCTGATCCGATGTGGACGGTAGAGACGTTTCCCGCTCTGGAGCAATCGTTCTTTTACAAGAAACGATCAAACGAAGAACGTTCGTTTTGTTGGAGTTGTTGTTTTTTGGTTGTTTTTTGAGTGTAGCATTGTGAAAAATTGGATGTCGTGCGTGGCCGGTACATATCCGCTGAATTTGGTTCTGGTGTGATGTGCTGGTTGGTGGAGTTCGTGCAGCGTGAAGTGGCCTCTTTCGCTTCGCAGAACAGCGACTCTTCGATAACTAGCCCGTAACCCATGCGATTTTGGTAGTTTTCCAGTTTTCCGAAATCGGTGCGATTGGCGCCGTGTTCCAAATATCATTCACACGATCCTGTTCTTGGTTTCCGTTTCACGAATGCACCCATTACCTGCCATGTGTTTGCGTTGCGTTCACTGGCGAAACCGCAAACAGCGAACTTTTTTTGTATGGCGCACGTTCGCTGAACACCCTGATCCCTCGCGGCTTTATTGCCCGGAATGATTGATTTCGTGGTACTCTGCTTTCTAGGTTCGCTCATGTTCTACTCAGACTACAGTCGAACTCACTAAAATGTGGAATCAGCTGATTGGTCGACCGAGCGGAGGCTGCTCACACTCTGCACCGTTCTTTTTTCGTGGATTTGGATTTTATTGAAACGTGTTTCTTTTGAATGAGTGTGAATTTCCAGCACCGTTTTCATGCTAAAAATAAACTCAAAGGGTTGGAGAACTGCGCAATTCAATTTTTTTATTCAACAGCTCAAAATGTATTTTTTGTTTAATGACGACGACGACGTCGTCGCTTAATTTTTACGTGTGAACTGAAAGACAAAAGCCTGAAATGAGTGCGCTGTCTAGCCAGCTGAAGGGGGTTTCATTCCTAGCTGACCGATCGACATGCGTCCGCAATTGAAAAAATGCGTTTTGACTTCGCGGACGACGACGACACGACGACGACTTTGCTTTCATTTTTCATTTTTTCGTTTTCAAGTTGTTTTTGGTAAGCTGCTGTGTTCATTTACTTGGTGCACGCAGCAAACCATGCACAGCTCACACCTTTCAGGCTTTTTATTTTCCAGCCCACACGCAAAAATTGGGCGACGACGTCGTCGTCGTCATTAAACAAAAAAAATACATTTTGAGTTGAGCTGTGGAATAAAAATTTTCTAAATTTCGCGGTGTCTAACCTCTTGAGTTTATTTTTAGCACACAAAAGGGTGCTGAAAATTCATAAAAACACGTTTCAATAAAATCCAAATCCACGGAAAAAGAACGGGTGCGGAGAGTGAGCAGGCCTCCGCTCGGTCGACCAATCAGCTGATTCCACATTTTAGTGAGTTCGACTGTAGCATCCATCTGAGCCAAAACGTTTCCGACAGGTCCGACCGGTGTCCGGTCACGCTGACGAGCCAGGGGGCTCCGCGGTATATGTCTACCTAGCGAAACCGCAAACAGCGAACTTCGTGCATATTATTTCTGAAAAACACCCAGAATTTCCACCTTTTTTCATTATTATTTTCTTTCATCCTCCAGAGTCGACGGACGCCAACGACGCGACGCTGAGCGCCTGG
>JASANC010002393.1:0-10426 GCA_030248135.1 Theristus sp. LFF4_11 | reverse complement strand
ATCACGGATTTTTTATTAGTTTTCTAATGTGAGCAACTCTAGATACTGAATCGTGACGATTTCGGGCGAATCGGACGTGGAAATTGGCGAAATCAATACCGAAAAGAAAAAAGAGAAAAAGATGTTTTCAAGTGTAATTCAATGAGGTGATCAAGGATTTTGGTTAGTTTTCTTACGTGAGCTACTCTAGATGCTGAACCGTGACTATTTCGGGCGAATCGGCCGTGGAAATTGGCGAACTCGGTCCAGAAACGAAAAATAAGAAAAAGGGTGTTTTCCAGGGTAATTCAATGCGCTGATCACGGATTTTGTGTTAGTTTTTTCAAGTGAGCAACTGTAGTTACAGAATCGTAACAGAATTCGGGCGAATCGGCCGTGGACTTCAGCGAAATCGGTCCAGAAATGAAAAAAAAGAAAACGGCGTTTTTCATGGTAATTCAATGCACTGATCTCGGATTTTGGGTTTCTTTTTTATGTGATCAACTCTAGATTCCGAATCGTGACGATTTCGGGCGAATCGGCCGTGGAAATTGGCGAAATCGGTCCAGAAATGAAAAACAAAAAAAACGATTGTTTCCATAGTAATTAAATACACTGATCACGGATTTTGTGTTAGTTTTTCCATGTGAGCAACTCTAGATACCGAATCGTGACGATTTCGGGCGAATCGGCCGTGGAATTTAGTGAAACCGGTCCAGAAATGAAAAACAAGAAATCGGTGTTTTCCATGGTAATTCATTGCGCCGATCACGGCTTTTTGGGTCAGTTTTATTATGTGAGCAATTCTAGGTACTGAATCGTGACGATTTTGGGGAATCGGCCGTAAAAATAGCATAGACGAAGTGGCCCCAAAACCGAAAAATGAAAAACCTGAGTTAGAAGAATGTGTGACCTACGTATTGTGATTTTGGTCCGACCTTTGGGGCTTATGTAAAAGTCAGAATATTATCTAAAAATGCGGGAGACGCATATAAAAGGAGGAATATGGCCTTGTGTAAGCAGTGAAAGACTTGGCTCGACAACGCTTTTCAAGTCTCTGATGTGGTACACACGGATACAAGTACATAAGAGTCATATTTTTGCGCCGTTTATTTTTATTTCGGTTGCAAGTGGCAACCCTCGTACATTGTAGACAAATGAAACTTTCACATTTGCTTTTTTCTAGCATTTAGCGACCTCTAAAACCACTAAAATAACGATCAGACTTTAGATCGCGTGACACTGGTTTGCACAAAGTGTATCGCAGAGGCATTGGGAACGCAAGGTCTCCTTCTGTGGCAAAGGCAATGACTCACCGGTTTATCCTGTCACAAGAGTTTGGTAAAAAGGGTGAAAATCAATGGAAGACAACACTTTTTGCACTGGTGCTGCTGTATGCACAGCGGTGCGTACGTCAGCAACAACGATAAAGCTACATGCAGCAATGTTTTGCAATCTCTGATGTTTCTGTTTTTTGCACAGAATTTACAGTATAGCCGATTAAACATGGCAGTTTTTTTCAGGGTGCAAGGAGCGCGCGAGTTTTGAATGAAAGAAAAAGAAGTTCAGAAACCAAATTGTATGCCAAATTTGACGCGTTTTTTAAACTAATGGATTATCCGTATTATTCTGTTCATTCTTTCTCCCTTGCACACATGATTGGAAATTATGTTGGCATTTTTGAAAAAGACAACTCCTAGTCAGCGACTAATCCCGCCTTGATAGACTGCCTCATTTATTCGGCCATGCTGTACAGAATTTCGCACATGATGTGATTTTAGACTAAACTGAACAGGACAATTGAAAAATATCTAGATAACTTCAAAGTTTTTACGCTTTTCAGCAAGCTTTTTTTAAACAACAAACGCGGCGCAAAAATATGACTCTTATGTACTTGTATCCGTGTGTACCACATCAGAGACTTGAAAAGCGTTGTCGAGCCAAGTCTTTCACTGCTTACACAAGGCCATATTCCTCCTTTTATATGCGTCTCCCGCATTTTTAGATAATGCTATTTATGTCTCATTCCAAAACTAGAAGAAAAACAGGTATCATCAAAGAAAAAAACCGAGCCAAAACAGCGGTTCGATCCAAGGAGCATTATGTGGCTGAAATAACAATAAACAGGGGCTTCTGCAAATTACAAATACATGTGGTCTTTTTATGTTTGAAAAAACTTGCTTTGATGTTTCGCTGACGTTTTCAAACAACAAACCGGTAAGAATTGATTTGTAGGCGGATAATAGTTAAAAATGTTTTGCTCAGTTTGATTAAAAAATGGCTTTCAGAAAACTTTTTGAAAATTATGTTTTAGAAACTCGATCAAAAAGTAGATTATTGCTAATCTTGAGAGCGGTTAAACAAAACAAACATTTTGAAAAAAAACATGTTTGCTGACAAGATCTTGTTTCAACTGCTTGTCATCTTCGTAATCTTTTTCGACTTTCAAGCCAATGGAGGTCATGCAAAAGCCAATGGTAAAACCCGCGCAAAGGGCGACGGAGAATGCTGCATGAATAAAACCAGTTGCTTGATCGAAGGAGGTACTTGAAAACTGTAGATGAAGAGACCAAGTTTGCACCGTCAACCAAAATTAGAAAGAACTGAAACGAAATGCGTCGGACCGATGCGTTTCTAAGTGCCAAAGATTAGTTTAGCTGATAAAAAAAAACCAAAACTCCGGAGTTCTGAATGAAACCAAAAGAAAAAATCAAGATTTCAAACAAAACAACCGTCTCGGATTCATGGAAAAAAACTTTCTCGTTTATTCGTGTTTCTTTTTAATGCTCCATTGGTGTTATTTTTGGTAATGTAATCGTGGTACAAAAACCACCAAAAATACTGTAAGCAGTGTATGTATACCACGTTTGTCTCGATTCTTTGGAGCAACAAAATGAACATGGCACCGAGTAAAATCGGACATCTGTTTTTCTGTTTTTCATGTTGAACCTGAGAGTTCGGCTAAAAACCAGCACACCAGGCCAAACGGACAACAAACAACAGAAAAATGAATTCCAGAGCACAAACGACGTTTCACCCTCATCGACAAACTGAGCGTTCAGGATGAAAGCATCAGCAGTGACGAATTCGTTGCGTTCGCGACAAAGCTTGGGCGTTTCATGATAGCCTCTGACAGCAATATCACTGAAATGGCCGAGTCGTTTGTCGCAACTTTGGACAAAAACAGTGAGTCTATATATACGATTTACTGGATCGGTAGTATTTCCGGTGTAGTTTTTTTTAAACACCGTTGCGTTTTTTGATGATGCTGTCTCAGTAAATAAAGCTCGAAAAATAGTTTCCCTTCTGAAAAAAGCATTCTAAAACCATCAAAACACCGTGTCAACGTCAGAAATTCTTCATTACACTGTTTCTACAGATGACACGGTTTTAACCGAAGACGAATGGGTTCCGTTTTACGTGAAGATTTATCACCCGACCGAAAGTTACGGTGTCCAAACGTACAATAGCACATTTGACGACTTTGTTGGCGAAACGCAAATTTGGTACCCGGATCTAGAAGATCTAGAGAAACAGCTGCAATGGGTGGACGCGAACAACGATGGACTCGTTGACTCTGGTGGTTTGTGTGAATTAGTTTTTATCAGCAGCCACCATACCCGTGCCTACCGCCCGGAGTTGGCTTTTTTTGCTACCCATGCGGCAAAAATTTTAAGAACTACAAGCTGCTCTCGTTTTATCTGTTTATAAAGCGAGCTAGATTCTCCTTCACAAAAGCACGATGTTTTCGGTTTAGATTCAGGGGAAAAGCTGCTCCCTTCATTCCCGTTATTGATCAGCAAAGCGTGCTGTTGACTTTTAGCAAACTGTTCCCGCTGCCGCTTAATTGAAAGCACGCTCTTCTCTTTGCCGTTGCTGATAACAACGCGTTTTTTTAGAAAGCTTTGTGGTGTGGAAAGAACGATTAGGAATAGTCCCAATAATTGTGTTGTTCTTTTCAGAACTTAAGAAGTTCAAAGTGGAGTGGGAGTGCGCAATAAACGACTGCTTATGCGATGAAGAAGAGGGCGAAGAGAATAAAATCTGAAACTAAGTTGTAAAAATGAACTTCAGAATTGTGTTAAATTCAAATCAGGATTGTAGTAGACTTCAACAAAATTCAAAATCTGGATAGATATTTGGAACAAAAAATTGTTTCCGATGGATTGGAAGATTGGAACTCAACACATTTGTTTTCTTCTTGCTGTAATTTAGAGTTTCGCATGGTACCATGTAGTCTGCCAAATAAGTAACAAAACAAAAAAGACGATAGCTCACCAAAAAAACTCTGGATAGTTACATAGATATCAGATAAGTAAATAACAAAATTTTCATGCACCGCATTTGGCAGCTGCTTTGTGGGTGTCAAGCACATGCACAAAAACAATAAATCAAAAACAAGCAAGACCGGCGGTGGTTTAATAAAATTTAAGAAGACTAAGACAATAACTGATTCAATTGAAAGCAAACTGCTTTTCTGAACAGGCGCTTCACAATGTGGTCATTTCTCGATGAGAATCTTTTCTTCATTCGACATTTTACAGATTTGTATCCAAAGCAGTTTACGGTATACGGGTTTAGCGTCTTTTGGGGATAACGTTGAAATTTGAAAAAAAAACCAGTTCGCAATTTTTTGTTGAATAAAAAAATCATAACTGAACTGTTTTACCCGTTCTTTCTGAATGAACCTCCAAACCATTATTCTCTTATGTGTTTGATTATCAGATATATTGACGTTTATTCCACTGTCCACATGTTGTCGTCAATCGAATTAACAAGTTTGGCGGTTTGGCTGCTGATTTTGGCAGAAACGACGTCAGCTTTAAGGTTAGTCTACTTTGCTAAACTAAGCTTCACAATTTTTGGATCCCAATCTCAGACCAAACCCACGCCTGGCTTAAAAACTTCTTTCTAATCTAACCTGGCCAAGAATTCCTAATCTAATTTTTGGCTTGCCTACTCATGGTGTCTTACACTTCTCTGGTATTATGCCGTGCACTGCAGAATAAAACTGACTGACTGACTGACTGACTGAATTCCAACAAAGTGGTAGCATTAAAAAAGATTAAAAACAATTCATATTGGCAATGTGCATTTGCAGTGCAAAAGGTTAGTCACAATAATGCAAAAAAAGTGGGGGTTTTCATCGGCGTTAAAAACAACTTTATGATTGAAAAACCTATAGCTGGTGTTTTCAGTTAGATTTCAATTTCAAAAGAGAAACGTCTTTGAGAGAAAAAAGTGCTAAAAAACAGCCGATGTGATCTTGTCACAACAAAAAAAATACAGGGTAACGCCAATGTAGTGGGCGACCAAGTTGTGCTTCAGTTCAGTGAGCTTGAAAACCGCCCAGCTTGGCGTTAATGTAGTAAAAATTTAAATTAAAAAAAGTAAAAACACAAAAGTAAAAGTAACACACGCATTGTTATTTTTTATACACACCATAGTACGTGTTGGTTTGAATGGCATGCGAAACATCACCGACAGATGTGAACATCATGATAACGTGTGTTTGGCTCATGCCTGTTCACTTCTTTCGTCACAAATACAGTATGGCGAGAATTCAGACGCCACTGGAGTCACTCCAGCAAGCAGTTTGCCAAAAACAGCCACCGGACTGCGTTCAGTCATTTTCATTTCATTTCAGAAGTGATCAGTACGCAAAGTAGAGCACACACACAGTTTTTTTGGCATAGTGGCGCATGCATGTGTTCTGTACAGTGTGTATTGTTTTGTATTCACTGTACAGTGTGTCATGTGTTTTGTTGTGTTCATAAAAACAAAGCTAGAGTTGGGAACAACGTGTATTGTGTAATTACATGTCATTATATTAGCTATATAAGATGTGGTGATCTGTGATCAGGGTAGTTTATTCTTATTCCTGTCGTAATCATCCTAATCATCCTAATCAGCGTTCATCCTAATAAAAACCCTTTCTGGCGCCCAACGTGGGGCTCGAACCCACGACCGTTAGATTAAGAACAGCCGTGACGACGATCGGCAGAAAAACAAAGACAACGGCAGCAAGCCGAATTACCAAAACACCCAATATATCGGTCGATGTTACCGCATTCGACACGACATGCAAAAGCAAAATCATCAACAGCAAAACTATCCACCAAAATTCGCAAGATTCCGAAATTGGCATCCGCAGTTTAGAATGTCGGAAGCAGAAAAACAGTGGATGGCGAGAATCTACGGTCGAAGCAAAACAGCGACGTATGCTCGAACAGTGACAAACGACGTGGGCAACGATCAGAGGAGCGAGCACGACTACGGCCCGCGCGATGAAACAAGCAACGACTAATCAACAAATCAATTTTAATCATCAATCAAATAATGTGATAAATCGATTTCAATTGTTGGGGAGAAGTTGGGAACAACGTGTATTGTGTAATTACATGTCATTATATTAGCTATATAAGATGTGGTGATCTGTGATCAGGGCCACCCCCCCCCCCCCCCCCCCCCCCCACCCCCACCCCTCCCCCACCCACCCTCCCCCCCTCCACCTCTTTCATTTCAATGGTGTTATTGCTCTGGCGAGCAACGTTATAAGTATAGGCAGTGTTGAAGTATAGGATGTGATCTGGCGAGCAACTGATCTGGCGAGCAACGTTATAAGTATAGGATGTGATCTGGGGTGCAACGTAGTGCTTTTTACCGATCAAGCGTGTTGGAACATGTTCAGACACGTTTTACACACACGTTTTCCTCACCACGTTTTACACACGTTTTACACATGTTTTATACAGCACTCGTTTTACACACACGTTTTACACTACACGTTTTACACACACGTTTTGCTCACCACACGTTTTACACACACGTTTTGCTCACCACACGTTTTACACACTACACACAATACACAGCACACGTTTTACACTACACGCGTTTTACACACACACACACAACGTGCACGCTGTGTGCGGCCAATAAGCGTGCTACTTGTCGCGCGACAGATTTGCGCGCGAACGTGCAGCCAATCAGCGGGCTGCGTGTCGCGCGACAGCTGGTATATAACGCGCAGCGTGTGCTGTATGCATGCGCATTGATATTTAACGTGCGTACACTGTATGCATACGCAATTGCATGCGTTGCACTGACTGTGAAGTGAAAATACACGCATAAACAAACTGCAATATGAACACAAGCATGAACCAAACTGGTGGAACCCAATTTTTTATCATTATAAAAAACACTGCAAGTATAATGATTTTTTTGGGTATGTTTTTAACACGTGATAGTTTTTTATTCGTTTGAAGCATATGTTTGTGTACTACGTTTGTTTTTTCGCATGCAACGATATGGTCTCGATTTCGCTCTGCGGTTTTGCTTTTCATCTGAAATGAAATTTTGTCGTTTTCGTCGGGTTTATATAGTGATTGTCGACCGACTATCTGTTCACTGATTGGCTGATTCGGCTTCGACCAATCAGCATGCTGTGTGTCGCGCGACAGATTTTGCGCGCGAACGTGCAGCCAATCAGCGTGCCGCGTGTCGAACGACAAGTGGGTATATAACGCTGAATTTTTTCAGTTTTTTCAGTGGTCGGTGAGACCGTGAGTACCCGTAAGGGGAATAGCGCGGTGCACTGGTGGGTCCCGCTTTTGCGGAGATGGCGTCCCAAGCTTGCTTGGTTGCATACCATCACATGCTCTCAGCATGTTGGCCCGGCGGCGTGAGCACTGTAAGCACTTGCTGCTTATGCTCATACCGAAGTCACAGGTGACTGTGAACCAGTGCATGCTGTGATCACGGTGCAGCCAGGCAAGCCCTGTGAATTCGTCCTGTAAGGACACAGGTCACAGTTTTTAACCTGTGCGGTGGACGAATTGACAGGGTTATTGTTGGGGGACAAGGGGTTTTGGTGAATCTATCACGGGGGTAAAATTAAAAACACTAGGTGGTATCTATTTTAGAAATGGACCAAGCTCTCTGGAACGAATTGGAAACTGATTGGCCAGTTGAAGGCCCAGCGCTAAGCAAAGAAGACCTGCAAGAATTGCTGAATGATGATTGGCCCTCGCAAGGCGGTGGTGGCCCCTCGCAAAGCGGTGGTGGCTACGACGTTGAACAACATCTAGACGTCGGCCAACAGTTTGAGCAGTACATTAAGCAGTGGAAAACGACCGGATCGGCGTACAACGTGCGGTGAGCGTCTTATAAACGCTCTTAAACCTGAAACATCAGCCAAACGTGACACACAAATTATTTCCAGCGTCCGCAATGTCAACAACATCGACAACATCCACGAGTTCATGGTGCAAGCGTTCAATCACATGCTTGATCGTGCGTTTGTCGGCGCCAACGAGCGTGATCTGGTTGGCGTTCAGCTGCGACACCCAGCTCTTGACGCTCCAATCACCGTGCCGTTTAGGTCTTTTAATCAATTTTTTCAGCGTCTCGGTCCATTTTCTCCACATTTCCCGCTATTGCAGACAACGCGATCAACTACACGGTGAGACCATCGTCAACTGGGTGGAGAAGACTCAGCAGTCAAAGGCAGAGTTCAAAATTGACGACCAGTTTGAAATCCAGTTCACCCGCACCGAAAGACCAGCGGGAAGCGGTGGTAAAAAGCGCCTATTCCGAGGCGATTTTGACGAGTGGCTTGAGAAGAAGGCAAACGGCCACGGCAGTTGTGTCATCAAGATCAACAACGACGACGAGCTGTGTTTGGCCAGAGCGCTCGTTGTGGCAAAGTGTCGTGCAGAGAAAGACTCCAGCAAGGAAGCAAAGACGCTGTGGAAAACCGTGAGCATGGGCGACAAAAACCGTTGCACGAAACAGCGCAAGATGGCCCAGAAAATGATGGAGGACGCCGGGTTGGCCGACCACCGTGGACCCTGCAGCTTGGAAGAACTGGTCGGATTCCAAGGATTTTGCTGCTTATAATTGTCGATCGACTGCAAACCTAACTTCTTTCAGAAAAAGCTACACTCGGTGCTGCGCGGCTACAGAATCAGGGTGCTGTCCTCGGATGCGATGCTGAGCATGGTCTACGACGAAGGAGCCGGACCACCGTTGGACCTGCTGCTCCACAACCGTCATTTCTCAGTCATCACTTCCTTGCCGACATTCTTCGATCGCAGCTACTACTGCGACGAATGCAAGCAAGTGTACAACAACAAGCGGCGACACTTCTCTTGCGGACACCGATGCATCCATTGCGCCGAGAAAGATCCGTGTCCGTTCGTTGGCTGGGTGTACTGCGCGGACTGCAACCGAAATTTCGTCAGTCAGCAGTGCTACGACAACCACAAGAAAACAACGGTGCAACACGTGACCAAGGACTCTAAACGCCAGAAAATTGAGACGTCCTGCTGCAGCGAGTTCCAAGCCTGCCGACAATGTGGGAAGCTCGTGCGGAAAAGCGAGAGCCACGAATGCGGAAAGACCAAGTGCCCGTGGTGCAAGGAAAACGTCGACGCCAAGACCCATCTGTGCTACATGCAGCCAGCCAAAGAAGAAAAGCCGATCTGGGAGAAGAAACCAATCGTGCCAATAATCTTCTTCGACGTCGAAACCAGCCAAGAAACCGACGTCGGCCAAGACAACAACGGACACATATTCCAACATGTCGTCAACTGTGTCTGCGCCACCAAAATCTGCGACCAATGCATCGATTCCACCACACAGTGCACCAACTGCCAAACGCCGCGAGATCTGGTGTTCATGGGTGACAGTTCGTTCGACGACTTCATGAAGTGGTTGATGTCGCCCAAGAACCAAGGCAGCTTGGTGATTGCGCACAATTTCAAAGGTGTGTTTCAGTTCAAACGCTGATTAACTGATTGGTTTAAAAACTAAAGCGCTGATTGGCCTGAAAATGTATTGAAACACCCAAGAATCAAGGCAGTCCAGTGATTGCGCACAAGGTCGTTTTCCGTTCAAACGCTGGACTGGTTGGCTTGAAAAGTTACAAACTGAAGCGCTGATTGGCTTGAAATTGTAGTTCAACAGTTCTACTGATTTACTCAGGCTTCGATGGCCAGTTCGTGCTGAACTGGTTGCACAAGAACGCGATTGAGCCTGAGATCATCTCACGTGGGCTCGAAATTCTCAAGATCGAAGCGTCGAGGATCTGGATGTTGGACAGTTTGTGCTTCATGCCGATGCCCCTGGCTGCGATTCCGAAAGCTTTCGGATTTCCGGCGGCCAAGGGGTACTTTCCGCATCTGTTCAACAAACGCGAGAATTGGGCCTACGTCGGCAAACTGCCGGAAGATTCATACTACGGCCCCGACACGATGAAACCGAAACAACGTGACGACTTCTACCGCTGGTACAACGAAGAAAAAGACTCACAGTTCGACTTCCAGCGTGACATCGTGAAATACTGCAAGATGGACGTCGAGATTCTGATGAAGGGCTGCCTGAAATTCCGTGAGCTGGTCAAAGCTGAGCATGGCGTTGATCCGTTCCTGTCAGCGTCAACGATCGC
>JASANC010002392.1:0-63370 GCA_030248135.1 Theristus sp. LFF4_11 | reverse complement strand
CTAAAAATGGACCCTAGAAGTCATCCAAATCGAAAAACATGGAGTATGTCGTTCAAAAGACCAAATAACAACATGCCTAAGCACACAAAGAAGTTGGGAAGAAAATTTGGTTTGAACTTTCAAAAAATTATGCCATAAATCGAATTTTCAAGAGCAAAGTAGAAAAAAATTTCAAATTTTTTTTTAAATTTAAAAAAAAATCAAATTTAAAAAAACGAAAAAAACCAAAAATAAAAAAAAATTTCAAAGCCCCTAACCCTAAGGACAATGCGTAGCATTGAGGCATTAACAATATCCTCTTCTTGTGGCGAGAGCAATGGCGCACTGATGATTTTTTTGGGTTCACGAGTTGGGTACCTTCGTGTTTCTAGAACCGGTGGTAATGAATTTGCGAAAAAGTTGTGCTGTGAGCTGGTGTTTGTTGGGACAAAAACAGGCGGACAAAGCAAACGGATAATTCAAATTTGCTCGCCTTTAACTTTGTACTTTGTGCAGGTGAACATGTATTGCAATTTAAACCACCGACATCACGAATAAACAAAGCAACAAAATACATACCGGTATTACAACGGCGCAACTCTTGTGTACTTACACGGAGCCTGAGCGTGTGTTTTCATGTTTTGCTATTTCATTATCTTGAAAATCTTTCCCCGTTTCGCGAAAACGCCCTGTTTTATTATTTCTGATTACACAATGCCATTTTTGTACTGTCAACTGGACTGTTCACTTTACACGCTGGAGCTGAACCGTTTTGTTGCGAGTTTTTTGGTGGTTTGTGTCCGCTCAGCGCACCAGATTTTCGTTTCGCTTGTGCAAGTGGCAGTGCTTTGCTTCTTCAGTCGGCGTGAACATGCGTTTTCAAGTTTGCTATTTTATTATCTTAAAAATCTTTCTTTTCTTCAGCCGGCTTGAACGTGCGTTTTTCATGTTTGCTATATTTATTATCTTAAAAATCTTTCTTTTCTTCGAAGTCGGCTTGAACGTTTGTTTTCAAGTTTGGTATTTCATTATCTTGAAAATCTTTCTCTCAAGTTCCAGAAAACGCCCTATTTTTTATTTCTGATTGTACGGAGTAATTTTTGTATCACCTATTTTTGTAAACGTGTCCCCTACTGAAATGACGTCATGTGCCGCCAAACATGCGCTTGCCAAACCGCCAAATGGTGAGTGTCGAATCAGTCACACCAAACAGAAATGTTAGTGCCTGTACTTTGACGACGACATAATAACAACTGAATGTAAACGCGCGTTTTCTTTTGTTTTTTTTTCTCATCCATCAAATTTGCATTTGTTGAAATAAGCTAGCTGAATAAAATTACTCGATATTTCGACGAATTCTAAATTAGATTTGAATTTTCTCATCTCCACAACATCACTTTCAACTGGCAATCGTGGCTTGTTGAAACCGCCTGTCTTCCGTGCCATCATTCAGCAAGCACACGCCATTCACGGACCATAAGTGGACCGGCAAACCAGAAGAACGCCGATGCCGAACAACTTCAGTGCCTGCGATGGATCCATAATTAAGAAACTATAGAAGGAATTGCATTCCGGATGACTCTTAATGTGCACAGTGGGACAGTGCCACCAACTTCGTTAGGGGCAATATTCTCTTATTTGGGTTAAAAATTGGTGGAGGTCTAAGTTTGTACTTCTTAAGTAAAGGCAAGCCAGACTGAGCCGAGCCCAATCGAGCCGAGCCTGGATTGAGCCGAGCCTGCAGGTTGAGCAGCCCGATTGGGACAAGCCAGGTTGGGGCTAGCCGGATGGAGACCGAAGCCAGGGTGAGTCTGGCCAGTTTGGGGCCGAACCGCGCGAAAACTATCCAGAGAGTCAGGTGACACAGGAACGCGGGCTGCGCAATGGCCGACGTTTCGTGATCCGATTGCCCATCCTCCGGAAGGAAGGCCCCCGCTCAGTCGCTCGTTACGTGCAAGGGCAACTTGCGGAAACTTGTGGTAGTAAACAACGCATTATGATCAATATTACTGTTTGTATTTGTTTGTCAGGCTTTTGTTTTCAGTTTCTTGTCCACCAAAATTGAAAGCACATGTTGATAAGACATGTTTTGCAGCTGCACGTTGAAAATTAGTGCTGATGCAGATGTTCGTACAGGGGGTGCCATGAATTTCGCGTCTTTTGGGTGATTTTAACAACAATTTCGCTGGAGGCGTTTACTCAGTCAACGAGTCACAAACGCTAAATTTGGCCAGCTCGAAAACTAAATGCATTTGAGAATTCAAATGACAGAGAGTATGTATGCAATGGTGCATTTTCGGTTTTATACCAAGTGCCTTAACAACCAAAGCGGTGATAGATTTTATTTATTATTAGAGAACCATCCGAAGTTGCGTCAACAGCAAGTTGTCGTTCACTTATCGACTGCTGGTACACTGATGATTACGACTTGAACAACTGGAAGAATCCGTTATGAACATCTCTGTTTTCGAGTGGTGAAACTAAAAAAACAAACTTTTTTGTGTTTTAAAAAAAATGAAGTGACGCAAATTTAAAAACGAAACTGAAAAAACAATTGAATAGAGTTTCAAATAATGTGAACATTGCCTAACACAACGTTTGAACGATGATTGAATTTCAAAACCGAACTAATCAGCATTTTTGCCATTTTCCGACACAAGACCAGCTGCTGAACAACGCCGTCTACATTTCGCTTGTAACATTGAACGTGAGTTGTATCCTCTGTTTGTGCAAAGACATTTTCAATCTGTTTGCAAAACTACACACTGAGAAAAAAGTCATGTACTGTACCTCACCAACATGGTGCGCTTATTTCAGGAAACTCCATTTCGCGCATTATTTCCCAAAAGATAGCAAAAATTGCTCTGGCTGGCGGTGTGTCGGTTTGCACGGCAAGCATATGCACTCAAACGTGATCGCCAACCAATCCGCAGATACCGTACTACCCCCAATAAACCCCCATGGGGGATTAATACGTCAGCGACTTTTAGGGGTGGGGGTTTATTGGTGGGGGGGGGATTATTGGTGGGGGGGGGGGGTTTATTTACAAAAAAATTCTAGGGGTGGGGGTTTGTTGAAAAATGGCAAAAATACCTTGCATGGCAGGCAAGAAAGTTGCAGAAACTTCTACTCTACATAGAAATTTCCTTTTATAACAGCCTTTTGTAATGAAATTACTATTAACTCACCCATTTGGGGCCTTTGGTAGCACAATTTCACCAATGTCACTGCATTCAGCCACTGAATTCGCTGGGTATGTGTTTCAAACAGGTTTCCAATAAACCCCCATGGGGGATTATTTGTGGGGGGGGGGGTTATTCGGAAACTGGTCGGGGGGTGGGGGTTTATTGGTGGGGGGGGGATTAATGGTGGGGGGGATTTAATGAGGGTAATACGGTAGTCCCTATAATTTCGAGTTCGACTGTACGCAGGTGTTCTTGAACGTCGCCTCGATCATCGTCAACGGCGATCTGCTGCGTGCGCTGCGCAGGGCGCGTTCGATGAATCGCCCGATCCGCCTGCTGCTCGTCAACATGTCCGTCGCCATCTGTGCGTACAACGCGCTCGCCATAGGGCAACACCTCGAGGGCCCCGTACGATCGCTCCTGATGCCAACTGTCGCGTGTCCGTTTCAGGTGAACACCGGGGGGCAGAAACGCTTGAGAAAAATCAATTGATGCGACTTTTGATGAACTCTGAAATGGAGCGTCTTTTATTTTATGGCGGAAAACAATGCGCTTTGTTTTGTTATTGCACACAGGAATCAAGCACACACACACGCTTTACACGTACGCTTTTGTTATGTCGGATGTTTGTGCCGGTGTGTTTGTCTGTGATTGTGTGCAACGTCATAGCGCGTCGTAAATAGAGTGCACTGTCTCCAGACGAGGAGTTTTCATATGTGACATTTTGCCGCGCCACACGAAGCGCATCTGTTTTAGAAATAATGCGGTTGCAAAAAGCAAAGTCTTGTTTCCTGACAATCCAGATCAAATGGCTGCATTGCGCGGCTCGGTTGTACCCGCTGAACATCTGTCGCGCCGTCGTCTTCTACAGTCTCACCGTAATCGCGCTCGAACGCAGCTATGCGACGTGCGTATGCCAAATTAGCAATTCAGAAAAAAAATTTCCGTCACAGATATGTGGTTTGGTGGTACTGTGACGCATGCCCTTTTATCTTTTGAGTTTTTTTGCGGTGTTCAAAAATAAGTATTTGTGTTCGAAAGTAAAAGGATCAGTGTATAGGCTATTTTTCAAACGTTTCAGACCGAATTAACGTTGAAGTGCGCTAAACCTGTTCAGTTTCTTTGATATCCTTCACCTGACTAACTACACATTGTACGTGAAGAGGTGAAGCCAGAACTGAAGTTCCAATGCCTTCAGATCATAAAACTGACGGATTTACACAGGCAAATGACATCATTTCGGCCTCCGACACGTTCAAATGCACAGACACTACAACTGTCTAACTCAATAACATATGCAGCTAGCTGATTGGTTGATGCATGCATTCTGTGCATGATCTTGCTGAGTTCACCTGAGTTTAGTTTGCACAGAATGCAAGCATCACGTGAGACGTTGTGACCACCAACCAATCAGCTATTATCTTTTTTCTTTAAGACCTGCCACTCAATGCGGTTGTGGACGTAAAAGGAAACTAGTTTCAATCTTTATGTGGTAATTCAGAATAGCCAAAGTGACCCGGCCGTTCGACCGTCTATGCAGGTATAAAGCGAGCCAGTGTCAGGAGGAGCAGAGCGCCGCCTCGGCCAGCGGTCGCGCGAAGCCACTCGGCGAGGCGTTGATTGTGGCCGTGTGGCTGTGGTCGACGTTGATGTCGATGTTCTGGCTGCTGGACGTGGCCGTCTCCGAGCAGCGCTACAAGCCGCTGCATCACTGTGCCGGTCCGTGAATGGCGCACAATGTGCCCTGTGAAACGCGTTTGTCTTTCCAGCTATACTTTATGCTTGCATTTCACCGGCGTCGAAGGACACCAGAATGAACAAAAACACCATCATTCGTCCATCATCGACGAAATCAAATTCTACGATTGCGTGTAATTTTATTGTAGATTCATTGAAACGTACGCCAGGCCGAAAGAACGTGTGATTTTTGTTTCAAACTCGAAAGCCCGTTTGTGTGGCCGCCAAGCTGTGCGTGCGAAACTTTCCGTTTGGTTCACTCCGTCACGTGTTTTTTTCACTTGAAGAGATCAACCACATGACGTCACGTCAGTACAAAGCGTGTGACTGAAAAGGCTAATAGGCCATGTTTTGTTATCGAATCGCCCCAGTGACCCAGCGACCAGCCCCTTTGACCACGGATCTGTTCGATCTTTACTGAACTTTTTACGTTGCAGGCTCGATGGTCAACCAAACGCTACACAAGATCTTGCTGAGCTTTATTGCTGGCATGGAACTGCTACCACTAACGATCTACTTGGTTTTATTGAAGGTGATCGTTCATTTTCTGGAACGTCGACAAAATTGCTCAACAAAAAAAAATTGTTTAATCACTCGCTGCACTTCTTACGTGATATAAATTTGTTCAGTTCATTTTTGATACACCGTGTTACGAGCGGTGTACTAGTCCGTAATGATGGCTTTCTGGATCTGGCGTGCATTACGCACAACGTCATTTCTTACCAATTTCAAACCCATTGTTGCCCGCCTCTATCTAGCTTGTCCGAAACACGTGTTGCCAATTTAATAGCAAAAAAATAGGAAATACCGACTAATACAGGGTGAGCCAAAAAAGGTTCCAATTCTAAAATGTTCTCACTGGCTTGTGCTGAGGTGTTTCGAGCTGAAAATTGGCACACTATTAGAAAACATTTGGAGGTTTGTAAACTTACGTAAAACAATTTGACCTCGCGTGACGATACATCAGTTCGGAAGTCCGTTTATGAGCAAGATAAACAATGAGATTATGGATAAACATTGTTTTTTCGTCAAAAATTGCTATTTTTTGAAAATTACACTGTAAAAAAGAACTGATACATGTAAGCCAAAAAAAATTGATCACAAAAAACTTCCCAAAGTGTTCTAACAGTGTTCAAAAAATTTTAAGCTATGAGGTCCCTTTGTTACAGCTAAATAAACCCTTTGTATTTTACAACACTTGTCGATTTTTCATGTTTCCCAGATATTCTGCTGTAGTGAGTGATAGGGGCAACATACAGTAACAAAAATTTGGTCAGAAAAACCTCCAAATGTTTTCTAATAGTGTTCCAATTGTCAGCTCGAAACACCTCAACACAAGCCAGTGAGAGAATTTGTGCAGGTGAACGAACGTATCTTTGAGAAGTTCAAGTTGTCTGGTGTGCATCAGTCGCTTGCTATTCGCGTCCAACTGAAACGCAACATCGACAGTACCCGAATGCTGCAGTGGTCGGTCGCGGTGCACGTCGCTTGGTAAAGCACACAAAACACCTGCAAGCCTTGAAACCTTTCAGGCGAAAACACCATTTATTTTTTTGAAGCCATTACAAAACCGAAAACACCATTACAAAGCCTTCAAGAACAGGAAGGAACTACATGATTGGTCGTGAAGAAGACATACTCAGCCACCAAGTGTGGGGCTTTGGTCTCCAACCAAACCCCATTCTCCTGTTGCTTCTTCTTAAGATTCAAAGTTTCGTGGGTCGTGTTTTCTGCGAAAACAATCTGACAAGGCTGAAAACAAGTCTGAAAGACGATGCACTCTGTTGTCTGCTTATAACTCATTTTTGAACTCAGCAGTAAAAATCAACAACATGTTAAAATTACGTCAACTCAACAGCGCCGAAATATTTCTGAAAGCAAGCTGTTGATCTCTTGAGCTGTATGGTGCCATCGATGGTCTGTTGATATTTCTGTTGAGCGCGTCGTGTTGTCAATTTATACACCAAAAAAATATCTGAGCAAGAATCTTAGCGAGTTATTGCTTAGTTTCTTGCTCATTTATATTTTTCGAGTCTACGTATAGGGTTGCAAAGACACGGTAATGCGCATTGCAGTTGGGTGTTCGTGGTTAGCATGGGCTTCGTGCGTATGCAGTGGCTGAGCGCGTGGTCGAACACCAACTACACGATGCTTTGCACGCTCGCCTTCATTGACACGGTATTGACGTCACTTTTCACGGTTGTCAATAAATACATGGAAAAGAATTACAATGTTTCGGCCAAAAGTAGGCCCCAATGAGACTTTTTTTATGTTTTGCTCATAGTCCAGCGGGCACTCGGGGTTTCCGCAAACCTAGTTGTGGGGGGGGGGGGAGAATTGTTGACCAAAAAAAGGTACAAAAAAACTAAAAGAGAAACCAAGAACTACACTAAGTTTGTTCAAAGGTGTCCTTCGCAGAAAACACAGCTGGCGCGAAGAGTTGCCTTGATAGAACCGAATAAGTTAGGCGATTTTGCATTGCTACATACAGATTGAAACTAGTTTCCATTCTACGTGGTTACTTGCACTGAGTCGCAGAATCTAAAAAAATAATAATAATTGATACTATTTGCTGCGCAAAACGACCGCACGATTTGTCTGTGACAGCCGCTGAGCGTGCATTCGCTGGTGCACCCGCTGATCGCGTGCTGCCAGTCGACGGCCGTCGGTGACGCGCTCGCACAGAGCCGCCCACGGCTGTGCCTCGGCCGACTGATCACCGGCGGACGCGCGATGCGCAACCGCAAAGTGCGTCCGTCGAAGCAGCAGACCTACTTCAGTGAGCTGGCCGTCGCTTGGAAGAGCGAGCCGTATCTGCGGTCGCCGTGACGTTGTTTGTGTGTGTTGAGTTAGAAATTATGAAAAAAAAAACGTTTTACACGCGCGAACAGGTATCTTGCACAAAGCTCTTGCTAACTTTGATTGGTGGTCTCAATGTTAACCGTACATGACTGATTTCGATTCGTGTCGCGTTTTCTTTTCTTTAGTTTCACTTGTGTTGGGTTGTTTCATTCATTGTTTATAACTGTCGACGGTTGGTTGCATTTTGCTGGTTTTGGCTTTATTAAGAATTTGGGTGATTATCTGCCCATTCGTTCGCACCGATTATCAATACACACTTTTGCTTTCATTTGTGCACCGATCACCAATTTCATCAATCATGTGTTTCTTCACTTTTTCATGACATCATTTGTTTCGTCTGCATAATGGAAGTTTGTGAAGATGTAAACTTGTCGCAATGCACAAAAATAAAATTTGAAGTTATGTAAATTTCATTTTTTAGCAATTCATAAGTCGCAAACTCGTGAACGTTTCTTATTTGAATAATCTAAAACTGTTGTGTTTAATGCGATCACATTCATTACAGAATTGTGGCAACACTTTATTGTTTTGCGTACTTTATTTTTTTTGCTTTTGCCTTCTGTCATTAGTGGATTTGTTCAAGAAATTCTCTGTGCATTTTTGTTGCGTTTTACAGTTGCATCTTTCCATCAATTTGGTGTTTCTTATAGCGTCGTTGTGCACAATTAAAAAGTGTATAAACTGAAGTGTTATTCTTGAAAAGTTTAAAAATGTATTTAACCGCACGTGTATGCGATATATGTAACGTTGCTGCGCAGCTTTCAACATTGAAATACTGTATGTCCAAAATGCATGTAATCGGTGTGGTTAAAAAATCAACACACGTTTACAAACAGTTGAACGCACCGAAAAAAAATGCGCACGTAATATGTTTAAACCAAAAAATAAATGCTGCATCTACCTACAATGTAGTTGTGTAAGGTATGGTGACGACAGTGATTGTTTTTTGTTTACACAGCACTTTTTACTGCACAGCCAATAAGCCAAATATTTTCAATATAACAAGAATTTAAAAAAATGTTTCTGAACGGTTATCGAATGCATGTAAACTGTAAAAACGAGCAAAAACAGTGCCACGCGCAGACTGGGTGCATCAAAATTCCGCTCGCAAACAAACCGCCGCTGTTGAACTGCGCACACACATTGATTTTTCCAATGACGTTCTGCAATGTACATATCTGGCATTCGGTTCTCGCGTGATTCAAAACAAGTTATTATGAGACAAGTGCCATTAGCAAGAAGAAGGAAACAAACCAAGCAGAGCTCAATGTGTCGAAAGTTCTGAGCGCGCGTACGCCTGCAGTTTGAAGCACGGATTCTACACCGGCACGATTTGTACATCGCTGCTGAGCGACATGTTCGACGTAGCAAAGTTGGGCTGTCTTGAGGTTTGTTTGAATTGAAATCGAATCGAAACAAGCTTTCGCGCGACATGCAGTGAAAGTACAATTTACAATATTGTTAAATTTGTTGCGCTGACCAGTGACAGCTTAACAAAATCGCGCAAGAAAATACCAATTTCGTTGAATTGGAACTATACGTAATGGTGTAGCTCAACAAATGCGTATGAGTGGTTTGTTGAGTAACGTTTCTGAGAGCAGGTATATAACGAGAATCCGCCTGTTCATCTTTATTTCCAGTATCGTTTCTACCAACTCGGCCAGTTCGTGGCGTCGCACGCATGTCTGTTCTTGGCGTTGCCGATATTCAGTACGCTGCTGTGCATCGGCGTCGGAGTGTGGCAGTTCGATCGAATCGACAACGTCTGGCAAATGGTCGAGCCGAGCGACGCGCAGTCGCGGTACGCGCGATCTCGCGTCGAACTCTATCCGATGGTCTCCGAGAACGGATATTTCAGCGTGAGTTTGTTAATTTGTCGACGACTAATGTCGCATTTATCGATTATCGATTCTTTTTGCAAGGTTATTTCGCTGAACTGACTCGCCAAAACCTAGGTGCCTAGGTTCCTGTACGTGGGAAAGTGTCGAGTTTTTTTGATGACCATTGACCAAGGTTGTTGATAATCGGTTTCACGCACAGTACACAAATTTTAAAAAGCTGCTGCTGGTTGCACCAATCGTTTGAGCACACTTTTCAATCATGTTACAGGCTCAACTAATGGTGATCGCAAACAGACAAAGCGAACGATCGCAATCACTGTTCAACGTTGAGGACATTGAGGCGCTGCTTGCGTTGAACGAGCAAATCGAGAACCGCCTTCAGTTGGATGTCGACTTCGCGAACGGCACCACGGCACGCTACAACTACAGCCAATTGTGCGATCAATTCTGCCGGGAACTCTGGCAGAATGAGGCCGTCTTGAAGTTGATCCGTTTACACATCAATCAGCCGCATCGCACTGTCCTAATGACGTTTCCGATGGTAAAACTAATTGTTTCCAAGATTTTTTTGTGGTAAAAAGTTTCTGGCACACAAAACGTTTTTGTGTGTGCACCATCCGTGTCTCCAATGTGCCAACTGAAACCTTGAGTTATTTCACTCAAATGGCATTTACTTGCAAGTTTTTGATGCATATCGACGGTGACGATCGATGCTGCATATTGCCCCAGAAACGCATCCAGGAGCATCGCAGGATTAAACACACAGTGCTGCATCACTTGGCTTTTTTTAAATTATTTGTAAATTGTAAATATCTAATTGCACATGTTTATGCATATATTCATGCACTTATAGATGCAAATGCACAAATTTGTGCACTTATCGATTCAGATTCACATCGAACTTCAAAAAACAAAAACGGCTGCATCCGCATTGTTTTCAGAAGACAATACGGGCTATTTTTGCTTAACAAAAATCTTAAGTAAACGAACATGTGCATTATTTTTCGGCATGCAAAAACGTTTAAGTGTACATGCGAGTTTACAATGCCACCCGCAGGCGACCGTCCTATACGCGCAGCCAGTCTATCTGGCGTACTCGCTCGGCCAGTTACGCCTGAACACGCGCAACGTCATCGACGACTTCGCGTTGGTCGTGCTCAATTATCACATTCGCGAACTCGTGCCACAGCTCCGTGAACAGTTCAGCGACAAACTGCACGCCGTCGTGCAACAGTTCAACGCCGACAACGGCCGCCAGTTGAGCGCGTACGTCTGGAGCAGCGTCGCCGACGTGCGCGCACAGAAGCGGCTCGAGGCGGTCGGACAACTGGTTTTTTTGGAATTTCTAGCCCCTCCCCCACTCCCGGTACCCAGAAACCCGATCGAAGGTACATACCACAAACTCCGTTAGTTTGGTATAGGAATAGACGGACACGGGTGAGCATGCCGTGAGCCGGTGCCCTCGCACACAACCGGCACGGACTGCATTTTTTTGTTTGTAATGTGCTCTTTTCGAGGCGTATCGGAGGGTTTGGTTTCCTCAATTTCGTTTTTACAATCAATTCTTTTTTTACGGGATTCAGAGCACCAAAAAGGAAATAACGGCTGAAGAAAACCGGGCCTTGGTGGTCAAGTGGTCTAAGGCACTCGTCCGGAAAACCAGGTTCGAATCCCACTCGAGGTTTCCAAACTTTTTCCGGTGATGCCTACCTCTTTCCAAAACTAGTCAATCTTTAAGAACAAAAGTATACCAGTCGTATTACTGCAGACAATGCAACCGTGTCTCGTGCCGACCGGCTTCATCCTCGTCTTGATCACCGTGTTGACGTTGACCAGTTGGCCTCCGGAACGCAGTCAACATCTCGAGGGTCCCATCGCGATCATCGGCCCACTGATGGCGATCGCGTCGTCGTTCACGCTGCTCTGGGCGTGCCAGGAGAAACACGTGATCTTTCTCATCATTGTGCCGTTCTTGGTGCTCGTCATCGGTGAGTGATGGGGCCGGTGTTGAAAGTCGTGTATTGTTGGCCTGCGCTACTTTTACTTCTGCGACTCAATGCGTTTGCGGACGTCGAAAGGAAATTAGTTTCATACACGGTGCGGCATTTCAACGTGGCCCTAGCGAACGACTCAACCGTATCTCAGTCACTTCCCCAATTTTGAATTCCCGCGGCGAGCATGAAACTGCTTCGCGATTGATGTGCGCATTGTGTCGCACAAAAGAAAAGATAATACGTAATAGCCGGTGAAGATAATGCGTTGCACAGAAAACCAGCCATTTATCACCAGCAAAAACCGTGGATGCCGGTTGAAAGTGACCGCAGATCAGACAGCTCGGATATGTTGACCGTATGGTGATTTGGTTGTTTTCAGCGTTTTCTGTGCTCAACTGTATTAATTTTCAACACTTGACTGCGATCAATTGTGTAAATGTCTGTGACCCACCCGACTTTCTGCACGCGCCCCAGGCATCGACGACGGCTTTCTCCTGCTGGCCGGTCTCCGGCGTGCGCCCGTGCGCCTGCCGCTGGCGGAGCGTGTCGGCCGTGCCCTGGCGTACTCGGGCGTCAGTGTCACGATCACTTCGTTGACCGACGTGCTCTGCTTCGCCGTCGGCACCTTCTCCAATGTGCCAGCGATAGCGCAGTTCTGCTTGTGAGTCACTGTACAACAGTTGTGAGTGAGTGGTAGCGGATTCGTTGGTGTATTCTGACGCGATTCATGCATTCTCTGTAGGGTTTGGCTCCACCTCCATACAACAATGCCTGCATAGAATCATGCCCATTCGCGAGCGAAGCGGGAGCGGAGCGGACAGCGGATGCAGGCATAATATGGCCCGTCTGTCGCTCGCGCGTAAATTCCAAACTTACTTTGCCTCGCTCTGTGAACATAAAAGGAGCTGAGATTTTTTTCTGCGGCACACAGGCAGACAATCCACAGGTACACTGTGTGCACGAGAAATTTTTTCGTGGTGATCTTCTACACACGCTGTGTGCGTATTTTATCAATTCTGAAAGTGAAAAAAATTATTCTTCTATACCCCTTTTTTTTCGGCTATGTCATAAAATGTGTACGCAGTTTCAGTGATATAAAGAAAATTTGGACTGTTGTGATAAAACATTTCCTAGGGTAAAAATCTTCGGGATTTTCAAATTTCGCATTCATTTTTTTTCCGATGCTTCCCAAGGCTATAAATTTAGCTTGTTTGTACAAAATTACGAAAAATGCTTATTTTGACGTGTATTTGCGATTTCTGCGTGTGAAACAAACCGTTATTTGACAAATAAAACAATTTCTATGGGTAACCAACAACGGAGAGTTTGAATTTGACCTTTATTTTTAAAAAAAATCAAAGGAATAGCTGTTAAATAACCAAAGTCGTGACGATTTCGGGCAAATCGGCCGTGGAAATTGGCGAAATCGGTTCAAAAACAAAAAAATGAGAAAGTGGTGTATTCCGGGGTAATTCAATGCGCTGATCACGGATTTCGGGTTAGTTTTCTTATGTGAGCAACTGTATATACTGAATCGTGACGACTTCGGGCGAATCGGCCGTGGAAATTGGCGAAATCGGTCCAAAAACAAAAAATGAGAAACTGGTGTTTTCCAGGGTAATTCAATGCGCTGATCACGGATTTTGGGTTAGTTTTCTTGTGTGAGCAACTCTAGATACTGAATCGTGACGATTTCGGGCGAATCGGCCGTGGAATTTAGCGAAACCGGTCCAGAAATGTAAAACAAGACCACGGTGTTTTCCATGGTAATTCATTGCGCAAATCACGGCTTTTGGGTCAGTTTTCTTGTGTGAGCAATTCTAGGTACTGAACGTGACGATTTTGGGCGAATCGGCCGTAGAAATAGCATAGGCGAAATCGGCCTAAAAAACAAAAAAATGAAAAACCTGAGTCGAATTGTGATTTTGGTCCGACCTTCGGGGCTTATGTAAAAGTCAGAATATTATCTAAAAATGCGGGAGACGCATATAAAAGGAGGAATATGGCCTTGTGTAAGCAGTGAAAGACTTGGCTCGACAACGCTTTTCAAGTCTCTGATGTGGTACACACGGATACAAGTACATAAGAGTCATATTTTTGCGCCGCGTTGGTTTGTTTTTTTGAAGCACGCCCCCCACCGATTCCGGAAACCCGAAGGTACCAAACTCCGGTGGGATTGGGGAATGGACGGCTCACCATCCCGTGGAACCAATACCCTCGCCACGTGAGGGGGACAGCCTCTAAGCCCCGCTCTGTCCTGGGGGCACCAGTGATCTTAGCCCGATTTCGGTTTCGGTGGCCTGCGGTCGCTATATCCCCGGAGGGCAGCGAATCCGAAACTTTCGTTTTCGTTTTCGTTTTGCTGAAAAGCGTAAATCTTTGAAGTTATTTTTGAATTGTCCTCTTCGATTTAATCGAAAATCACGCCATGTGCGAAATTCTGTAAATTCTGTGCGAAAAACAGAAAAATCAGAGATTGCAAAACATTGTTGCATGTAGCTTGTTCGTTGTTGTTAACGTACGCACCGCTGTGTACACACCAGCACCAGTGACAAAAAGGAGTTGTCTACCGTTGATTTTCACTTTTTTTACCGGTGTCAACTTCAACTAGTGTGGCAGGATAAACCGTCTGTCCGGTGAGTCATTGCCTTTGCCACAGGAGACCTTGCGTTCCGCAATGCTTCTGCGATACAATTTGTCCTGGACACCAGTGTCAGCGAGCTAAAGTCTGATTGTTATTTTAGTATTTTTAGTGGTCGCTAAATGCCCGAAATCCGCAAATGTGAAAGTTTCATTTGTCTACAATACAAAGTACGAGGGTTGCCATGTGCAACCGAAATCATAAATAAACGGCGCAAAAATATGGCTCTTATGTACTTGTATCCGTGTGTACCACATCAGAGACTTGAAAAGCGTTGTCGAGCCAAGTCTTTCACTGCTTACACAAGGCCATATTCCTCCTTTTATATGCGTCTCCCGCATTTTTAGATAATATGCATGTGCACCATCCAATCACCCAATTGTGTCAGTTTTGTAAACGCCAAGTTGGTTTTTTCGTATACGTAGACACCAGACAGAGCACCAAACCATCTGCATTATCGCTCCGTTTAACCAAAAAGCACAATTTTTTTAATCACAAAGGCGCTTTCTGCAAACAACTCTTTATCACTCATTTCAACAGCATTCATGAATCCGCATTGCCCAGATTCGTGGTGGTCGCGCTGACATTCGACTACGTCTACCAGGTGACGTTCTTCGTGTCCGCGATGACGCTGCTCGAGCGACGCAAACAGGCGAACGCGTCGCCAGCTGGTGTCGAGGTCGCCAGCGGACTGGCGGCTGTCGTGCGCGCCTCTCTGTATTTGCCGCCAGCTGGCAAGAAAACTGGTCAACAGCAACGACAAATCCACCGCGACAGCAACGGCGTCGAGCGCACGATGGACAATGGAGACGTGAACGGGCACGAAACGCAAAATGGAGACGTGAATGGACACAAAAAGGACAATGTGAATAATGGACAGACGAACGGGCACACAATAATGGCACGCCCTGAGAGACATGCGCTGTTCAAGCGGCTTGTTCGATGGCGTGCGCAGCTGCCGCTGCTGCTCGAACAAATGGTCAGGTGCGTTCAGAGTTGCTGAGAGAAAACGTGGAATTCGAGACTTGGAGTGGAACAGTTTGTAACATGACTTCAGTGTATAGTGCAATGAATTTGCTCTCGTACTAAAAGTAGCGGCTGGTGAGAAGAGACCAGTCTTTTTTTGTTCAAACAGCGCTTCCAACTGAACGTTGCATTTAGTCTCAATGCCTGATGTCAAAAAACCGCACTCCGTGAGAGTGAGCCCATTGCTTTGACTTTTGCCTCTGCTCAAGAGCTAATTGCTTTGAACTTTTTTTGCCAGCGCAGCCAGCAACCACACTCAAACAAAAACAAGCTTCAACAGAAAAATCAGACAGCTTAGGCCAACAGTAAGGTTGGTTCGCGTAGGCCAACGTTGTTGACAGTTGAGATACAACAAATAGTCCGTTGACACTGTGGTATATTTCTGTTGTAGTTTAAGGAGCGTTCATGAAGCAGCATTTGGTGACGCACAGCAATAGCTATTGCTATGCGTCACTGAATACTGCGTCATGAATGCCGCATTACTGTTTGTCTCGCAGATATTTCTTCGTCGAGGGCGGCCGTAATCGGCGTCTAGCGCTGCGCAGCGCTCTGTTCGTGCTGATCACCGCGCATCTGGCGTTGTCGACGTTGCTCGCGACGGACTCGAAGCCGCGCTACAGCATGGGACACACGTACCTGAACGACGACCCGACCACGATGGCGGCGCATTTGTTCGAGGAGAAGCTCAGACACGTACGATTGAAAAAACAATAAGAGAGTGATTATCGCCGACTGATCCAACCTTCTAACTGTCAACCTCTTCGCAGTGCGAGCGCTTAATGAACAAATTCGACAGAAACTTTCGTGATCGTTTTGAAAAACTTTATTTTTAAAGTTTTGTGGTTTGTGAAGAGACAAAAAACAAACTTTTGCTGGCGAATCCGCTTCCCATCCTTTATTTCCACGCATTGTTCTTTAATAACACAGTATGCAGCTGAGCTGAAACGGCCATACGCTCTATTCGGATGTCAGTTTCAAAACGCCGCACGCTAAGAGTGAAAACGTTTTGTCTAAGTGCCAGACAGAGGTTGGAAAACATTCCTTGGTAATGTAAGAACAGACGTTTTGCTCCCAAAAACAAAAAAAACCTCCAGGACGCCATGACCGTCAACTTCGTCTGTCCGCTGTTTCCGAGTTTCGCCGACCAATCAGTGCGCGACGCGTTCACGGAGATGATCGTTGCACTCGAGTCACTCGCGCACTACTCCATCGGTCCACTCGGCACTCGACTGTGGTATCGCGACTACGAAGCGCATCTGGCGTACTTTGGCGACGACACGCCCGAGCGCTGGACGGAAGCGGCCATCTTGGCGGCTGCCACACCGTGCCCGGAGGAGTCGGACTGCAGGTACAGTGAGTTTGTTTGAAACTGTCACTTTTTCTCGCAGGAATACAAAGCGTAACTGTCACGTCACGGCGTCATGGTTGCAAGAAAAGATGTTTAGCCACAAACAAACTGTTTCATTTCAGCCAAAGCCACGTGTGTAGTCGTTCTTCTTACTGTAACTCAAACTTACGAACCACGTAATTAACTGTTCGTGAATTGCCACTGCAAATTCAGTGTACAATTACACTGTACTTGGTCTCTAATCGACACGATCACATGTCAAAATCTCTAAACACGGTGGAACATACGCCGCATACAGCCCCATTCTGTTGCAGTGATGAACTGAATAAAATCGACCGTTCCTGGCTTCGGATATCCGACGACAATTCGCGTATTCTCGGCTTCTGGTGGACGATCGCCTATCGGAACATGCCGACCTATGAAGACATGTATCAGGTTTTTTTTCAGCAGCGCCATTCCTTTTTTTGGCAGTGCACATTTTGGAAGTTGTCGATATGCTGTTACATTTGTCTAAAGTTGTTTTTTTGGGGCAATACGTAAAAAAACGCATTCCGGAGTTTGATTTTTGCTTACACACACACTTCTTGTTTGGGGAGAGGAATTCGGCAGCTGAAAAACTGCTCTGTCCAAGCAAATTCAACTGACTCCAGTCCAGTCGGTGAAATGGGCTGGCGGATTTTTTCGTCGACATGAGCTACCCGTTCATACATTCAGTGAACTATTGAGTTATACATATTTTATTGAACTATTGAACGACGTCAATGTAATTGCAAAAGTACATTGGTGCGCTCAGATGATGACGCAACGACGCAATGTGCTTGCTCAATACCCGCAGTTCAACTGTACCGGCTATCACGCGTACGATTTAGTGAATGATGCGACCAACTTAGCTGCGGACAAACTGATGCGCACTGCTGGTAACATATGTAGATACGTGGGGAATAAAAACGTGGGGTACCGTGGTGCTGTTGCCGTCATGTTAGAATAATGCCGCAAAAAAGAGTTTTGGATAGCGTCTCGTGTAGCGGATATGGACGCGCACCAAACGCCATCACACCGTCGCATGGACGTGTAAGCAAACATTGAAGCAGAGCAGACCACAGAAGCGAAACCAGACTGAACGTGCAGCTTTTTTTGGTGATGAAGAAAAATACAGAAGCAAACGCCACTGTATGTATTGGCTCCGTTAATGACTCAAATACACGCCGTCCACACGCAATTCTCGTTTTTTTTAATTGATTGTCCTCACATGAAAATCTTGAAGAAAATCGAATTTTTCTCAAATAGAGTGTTTCGGTCTTGGTCGCCATCCGGTGGTTTTATTTCGTGTGACTCTGCTGTAGGCTGGGGTCTCCTGTTGATGTTCGTGATCGTGTTGCTGATCGTGCGCAACCTGGCCGCCTCTTTCTGGGTCATACAGTCGATATTCTCGATGAGCATTGGCGATCTCGGATATCTGACGGTTGGTTTTCGCCATCATTCAAAACCGATTGTTGTTTTCACTCTCTTTGCCGTTCATTGGGAATGTCTGAGCATATGGACTTGCAGTGAACTAAGGGGAAGCCTTTAGGATTAGAATTAGGATTTCCGCCAAATTCGAAACTAAAAAACGGCAACATCGAAAACCGTTTCAGTTTTGGGACACCGATTTGGACTTGAAAACAACGCTGGTCGTCCTGATGAGCATTGGCATCTCGGTTGACTACAGCGCTCATTTCTGCTATCATTTTTACAGTGAGTTCATGAGAATAAAGGGTAAAGTTAAGGATTAAAAAAAGGCTGAGATGAGAAAAATAAAAAAAACTGAGCTTTGCTGCGTCTCCTGTCGCGCGTTTTTGGGGAAAACGCGCTTCTATCTGAACACGCAGCGATTCGTGTTCAAAACAGAAACAGGGTGAATTAAAGGAAATGAGTGACGCTCAGTGGCCTCCTCCTAAAACACCGCCTTGTAGAAAAGGCCGGCTAAAATACGCAACTTTGACCACCAACACCAAAAAGACCGTCTAAAAAGAAAAAAACCCGTCTGAAAACGCTCGCCAGGCTACGCGGCGCACAACATCAAGTGCACGCCGGAGCGGGGATGCCTGCCGAGCGAGGCGCACACGATGAACGAGGCGACGCGCAGACTCATGGACGCCTATCTCGCAGCGGCCTGGCCCGTGTTGCAGGTGGTGAAGTTGCAGCGGTTCGTTTTTTTGGCAACCACCATGTCCGGAACTGTGTCCGTTTCCTCTCACGGAGCTCAAAAGGCAGTGTGTACTGTGTGGTGTGCTCTCAATCACCGGTGATTTATTGTGCGTTACATTCTCTGAACATCGGTTCTAAATGTCGCTCAGCAGTATCCACTGGTCGGCCATCATGCGCAGTGTCAACAGTTTTTTAAACTGAACATTCGTCCTTAATCCGACCGACCTGCAAATGTTGCACACCACACAAGAATCACCGGTGAGTGAAAAAATCAGTCTGGCTTTTGAGCTACTGTTATTTTTCGGGACATCGCGCGGACATCACGGGGCAACATTACAATGTGTGTTTCGGCCGCTGATATAACACCGCGGAACCGGACACGGCGGCGGACATGCCCGGGGCAACATTGCGTGTCGGCCGCTGACATAGCAATACCGCAGATACCGTATGAAGCGGTGGAATACTGTATAAAAAGCACACTACTTCCATACGAGAACGTTCTTCAACTGAACAGGCGGTCATTACGACCTTCGGCGGCATGCTGCCGTTGGTGTTCGTCGACTCGTACACGCCGGAGGCGTTCTGGAAAACGACGATAATCGTGTCCGTCATCGCCGTCATCCAACTGAACATGTTCCTCCCAATGGCCTTCGTGACGTTCGTGCCGTTGCGGCCGGCCAGGCGACGCTGGTTGAGCGGCGAAATTTGACAGCCAGAAAGACGGAAACATTCACCGATATTAGTGCCAATGTATATTTTGGGAACGTATTTTTCGTTTGAACATCTGCGAAATACCATAAATTAATTATCACATGAAAAAAATTTAAAAAAACTCGAACATCACAATCTGATCAATCTAATCTTGGCACTTCGATGATGAATAGGTATAGCTTGGTGGTCCTAATAACAAAAAAAACAACAACAACAGACATAATACAAAAACGTGCCTACAAACTGTCGACAAAGCTCGGTAACGATACACAAAGAAATTTTGGGTGCATTGTCAGCTCATAAGACTAAGAAACAAAACAATATCGAAAGTGAAGCAAGTTCTGTAACATTTTTCAAAGTACCCGTCACCAAATCTCAAAACAGACAAAAATTTAAAAAAACGTCAAATTAAATAAAAAAAAACTAATGTCCAATCTGTGCAGCACCACACGACACTATTTCAAGATATGCCACGAGACTAAAAGCTATACTAAAGCCCTCTCCAACCGACCGTCCACATTGAGGATTCACAGTCACACTCACAACACATACGTCAACATAACATCGGCTTGTACTACAACAACACAACATACCGTATTACCTCTATTAAACCCCCCCCCAAATTAAACCCCCCCCCAAAAATAAACCCCCACCCCCTCGACAAGTTTCCAAATAATCCCCCCCCCAAAAATAAACCCCCATGGGGGTTTATTAGAAACCTGTTTGAAACACATACCTAGCGAATTCAGTGGCTGAATGCAGTGACATTGGTGAAATTGTGCTACCAAAGGCCCCAAAGGGATGAGTTAGTGGTAATTTCATTACAAAAGGCTGTTACAAAAGGAAATCTCTGTGAAAAGTAGAAGTTTCTGCGACTTCCTTCCTGCCATGGAAAGTATTTTTGCCATTTTGCTCACCCCTAAAAATGGTTTCCAAATAAACCCCCCCAAAAATAATCCCCCCCCCCCAAAAATAAACCCCCACCCCCAGAAGTCGCTGAAGAAATAAACCCCCATGGGGGTTTATTAGAGGTAATACGGTAAGCGAATATTGTAGTAGCACATGCGTTCAACTGCGCAATATGTCACCAACAGCAAACAAACAAAACAGAGCACACACAACTTCAAAGACTTCGTCGCAATGTGCAGTGTGCTGATGGCGATCACGATCACAACACAGTTTACGTGGCACTAAGCGAACGTTTGCTCGAGCACCCGGCGTATTTCCGTGCGATGACGCTGCCCGATGGCGGTGGCGACCAGCGGCAGCTCCGGTCTCCCGGCGTATTCCAGCTGAGAACCAACAAACGCTAATAATGCGGTTTTTTGGAAACCTGAACACAAATCAACTCCCAGGAAACCCGAATACAAGCGATCAATCAAGTAAACAGCGCGTTTCTTCACATCTGGTCATCGCATGCATAGAGAGAGAGAGAGCACGCAAAATTTGGAAGTGCGTTGAAGATTGATTGAACGGGGGTGGGTGCCGGGATCGGATTTGGTTACACAGTCAAAAACACAGAGGCTGCACAATATCTTCTGACCAATCCGATGCCGTTCGCTCTCCTTTAGAAACTTGTATTCTGCCTAAAAACATATGGGTTGAAGAAATGCACTGCAGAAAGTTCGAGAAAGTGAGCAATTTCTCAGCTAGAAATGTGCTCACGGGCCAACGAACATTCACAGCGAGCAGATTGCGAAAGCGTGGCGCCACAAACGACCAATAGCCCATGTTGGCCGGCTCTTCCTGCGACCACACGAATCCTGGACGAACAACAAATTCAGTTGATTTTCTGACGGAATCAAATGTTCTACCATTAATATTAGATACCAGTGCTGTGACGCTGCTAATGTCACAACGTGGAGACCGTTCACTCAACAATGAACAGAGTAATTTTGTCACAACCAAACACGCGCGCATGAGTGCTTGTTTGTGACTGACCAACTGTGCAACATTACTGCGTTCATGAGCGAGTGCCTTGTCTTCAGATCAGAATGCTGCGATCATCCAAACACACTGGCACACGGCCACCGGCGCACTGTGATGTGGCACTTGTGTGTCGGTGCCAGTGTGTTTGTTTTCGCTCCGTCCTAATCATTTACGTTTCGCGTTCGGAAACTCGCGAAGTGCCTCGTTTAGTTCGGCTGCCGGAAACGGGCACAGCGATTCCAGTCGAAGCACCGGCACGTTGGCGATGTCCGCTGATTGTTGGTGTTGTTTCAGTGCGTAATAGTGTTTGCCAGAGCACAAGATCACCTGAGCGAATGAAAAGACAAAACACAGTGCGCTAAAAAAACAAACCGCCGCAGTAATGTGCCAGCCAGCCGCCACAACATACCACAATTCAGTTGTGCTTGATTACAGCTGATAAACTCAGTTGACAATCTCCGTTTTTCGTGACAAAATCAACAAACCGTTTTGACTTGTTGCGCATTTGAAGTGGTCGAGTCACGTAAGACCGAATGAAAGTGCGTGTCCGGCGCCATGTCGGCGAGCGAACTGACGGCGGCCGGGTGACGCAACAGAATCTTCGGTCCAACGACCACCAACGGCTTACGATACGGTCGAATCATCTGCAGCAGCGAACGTTTGATCGATTCATGGGTATTGTGCTGGTTCCGACGTTGGCGCTTCCTCGAAATGGAACCGGCAACTTCGGTCGCAAACGTCAACAATCTGGCTCTGCCCATCCGTGCACGGCAACAAACAACAACAACAACATGGATATTGTGCTTGTTGCACGTAAACGCCGCTCTAAAGCTGCGCCCAGGCCAAGTCATTTTGGAATCGCTGGTCACATGACTTTTACAGAAATGCCACGTAAAGGAAAGCACACCTCCGTCCTTGAAGAACCAGGCGACCCATTGGTGGCCTGTCCTTCATACCAGTGCGTTATCGAAACAACAACAAAAAGCCCAAGCAAACAACAGTAGCACCTGTTGCCGAAGCAAGTGAAAGTATTGCGCCGGCGTGGACGGATTGGAAACATTGAAGTTGACGTCGTCGTGGTCGACCGTGTTCTCGCGGCTGTCGGTCATCTGGAGGAAACGCTCCGGTCGACAGCTGGAATGCTCCGGTCCCATGCCGTCGTAGCCGTGCGGCAGCAGCAGCACCAGCCCGCACTGCGTCAGCCATTTCGCTGCAAACACGGCCGCATTCGATCAGCGGTTGTTTTTGGCAATCATTTCTATCGCATCTTATTCTCTCATCGCGCCAGTAGCCATGGTCGACGCGATGGGATGTTTGTTTGAACGTTTCACGGTTCTTCGCGGAATACAGAGCACGCGATGAGACAGCAAAGCAATGCGATCGGAGTTGCAACAAAGCACACTTGGCCACAAATGGGGTGTTTGAATTCAACCAAACCTGATAGATTCGTGGTTTTACTGTAACTCAAAGTTTCGCAAGCTCTGTGTTCTGTGGACGAAAGTGACCAGTTCAAACAAAACACACTGTAGAGGATAAGTAAGAAGTGAACATGCCGCCAGCTTCTTCAATCGGAGATCACGCATGACCACTGCGCGGGGTCATAGCATAACGGCGGGGTGACAACAACAACAACGGAAATAATCAACGATGAAACATGGCACATGGAAGCTGGTCACCAGCCGAAAACAAAAGAAAACATTGCGAACAACAGACAAACAACAGACCAAAACTGAATGAGCGCTGACCTTCGCCAGAGGCGATGAACGTGTCGATGATGATTTGGGCGCCGTTGAAGAAGTCGCCGAACTGCGCTTCCCAGACGCACAGACGGCGCGGGTGCTCGGTGCTGACGCCGTACTCGAACGCCAACACCGCCTCCTCCGACAGCGCGCTGTTGGCGACCTGCGATTGGAGACACTGCAGCGAAGCTGGACACGGCACACCGCACGCCTGCTCTTGTAACACAGGGAATTTGTGCGGTTTGCCACACACGGTGACCGAACGAGCGCACTGGGCGGTGTTGACGCCGCTTACCAACGCGCATAGATGGGAAAACGTTCGCAACTCAAAACTAAGGAAGTGACCCTGGTCACCGAGACATGAACCACCGAAGATTAGTTGCGCCTTCAACACATGAGACTAATTTCCGTTCCACGTCTGCAAACGCATTGACTCGCTGTGGAACTAAACAATAAAACACACAGCACGAGTGGGCGGCGTCACGTGTATCATTGTGTTTGGTTTTCACGTTACAACTTCGCAAAACAACGCTAAAGGTCGTCAGAATTCCAGTACCTCCAAGAATGTCGGTTGCGTCTGGTGCATGTGATTCAACGGCACATAGATGTGGTCAGTCGTTTGGTCGACGAGCATGCAGTGCCGCTGCGAGAACGTGCCACGACCAACGTCCTGGCCGCTGAGTCGAACCGAGAATCCTGCAGCAAGCAACGAAGCGTGAAATCCTGCTCGTATAAACTGCTTTTTGTTGCTGTTAGCACACCGGCATGCGAACACTGACATGCTGATTGGCTGCATCTACTTGGTTTGACCAATCAGCGAGTCCACTTGAAAAAAAACTGAGTGCCTACAATACGACCGCAGTGTCCAGAGTGCAACGTGCCTTGCAACAGTAAACTGCCAAAGGCCAATGCTTCCGCGGTGCTCCAGTCAATCGCGGTGCCTTGCTCCATCTTGCGTTTACGTGCGCTCACGAGCGTTTTCGCAAGATGAGCATGCAGATGCTGAAAACCGAAATTCGACCGCATCAAACTGATGAAAGGTCATGCAAGCTGCTGTTGAAAAGCCGGAATGCTAACGCGTCAGAGGCGTTTACGTTGTTTTCAAACGCTTACCTTTTCCTCATTGTGACCGAGTTACAAATGGCTTGTAATAAACAGAGCGTGGCAAAAGGACGGGGGTTGTCAACTTCAACTGGAAAATCAGTTCGACACAAAAAAGACTGGCACACTAACAAAGTGCTCCGGCAGTGCAACGGATTTGTCGCCAACAAATTTCAGCAGCTGAATCGGAACGCCGGTGTTCCAGCGTTGCACAGCGGATGGCGCCTGCTGCATGCCGCGCCAGTAGCCCTGCACGAAGGCGAAACGAAACTCGCTCGTCTCTCGAGAAAGCCTTCGACTGTTTGCCAGGTTTTTTCAGTCCCAACATTTCCGGGTTAGCACAGAAATTGCTTCTTCATGAATGCTAACTGTGACTGTGCTATAACTAAGCGGCACTGCTATTAGCGCTATTGACTGTTCAAGTGTTTACTAAGCTATGATTCCTTGCTGTTTCACAGTCAGCCGAACTCACAGAGCACAGCTGTGTGTGTGCACAGTGTGTCGCAGAGCACACACCCACGCGCACGCCGTGCAACATGAATTACTACGTCTGTCAGCGTCAGTGTGTCCGTTGTTGTTCGGGATTTTAGGCGAAGGCTAAATCCAGAAAAGCGGCCAGAGCGCCGTCCAGTAGGGCGCCCATCGAGTTTTCCCTGTCATTAAGTGCCTATACATCGTCGGCGGAGCTCGATCCCCCGAGCGCACAGACAAGCGTAATGCGCTACCACCCAGGCCACAAGGGTGACAATTAGTTGTTATTGATTAACTGATCATAACGTCCGTTATTAACCGGGCAAAAATTGCACGCACTATTCAAACGGGTCCACCTGTAAATGACCGACGGTGGGCGGTTCAGTTTCGGCGCGTTTGGCAGCATCGGTCAGCTGCGCACGGTGCGTCCCGAGCCAGCCGGTGCGCTCCGCCTCGCTCAGAACACCCTCGTCCTGAACGTATTTCCGGTGGTTTAGTTCATAGTTGTAGGGACGGCTGAGTGTCCCCGTGCCGTTCTAACGCTACCAGACTGGCACAGCCTCTGAGCATCACTGACCCATTGTGATCCTCCCCTCCAGAACACCCTTCGCTATTGGCACCCTTGACTTTTGTTATTGTTTCTTTTTAATTGAAACTTTCCCCTGAGCCACGGAGAGCTGCGGTTTGTGAATGTAGTGCTTGTTTGGAATGCACGCTTCGGCAACTGATCGCAGGGTTACTCAAAACAGAAGTGTCTAGTTCTGAATCGAGCGCAAAACACGAACCAACCAAAACCAACCAATAGCCGTCTCGCGTACATATCGGGCACGGACAGTTTCGCCGCGACGCGTCTGTACATCTCCGGATTGGTCAGTGTCGGATCGTCGAGCTCATTGTGGCCCCAGCGACGATAGCAGCACAGATTCAAGACGACATCCTTGCGGAATCGATCGCGATACTGCACCGCTATGATGGTGGCCTTCGCTAATAACTGCAATAGGAAGCGAGTGACGGAATGCATTTGGACAGAACGAAACCATGAGGACTGCTGCGTGCACCGCGCCTTCGTTGGCTGCCGAGTGCGTTCGCTCGCTCGTGGCGTTGCGCAACGCACCACAAACAAACAACAAGAAAAACTGCGTTGGAAATATAAAAGTCACCGACGGTAGCTGCAGACTACCAGCTATCTGGTGGTAGTCTGTTGCAGACACTGCCGACTTGCTGCCCTGGCAGTCAATGTGCACGGAGATCTCGAGGCGGGTAGGTCTCGGACAACTCCACGTCTACGCCGTGACACCTGTGTGTTGCACTGGATTGTGAAGAAAAAACCGCTCAACGGACCTCCGGGTAATCGCCATTGATGTGCAACACCGGACAGTCGAACGCTTTGGCGAGATCACTAACGTGTCGTGTTGATCTGAAAAAAAACAGCCGTTGAAGTTGAACAACAGTTGAGGACATGGTTGGTTGTTTTCAACCTAAACGCGCGCTGCTGGATTGATGTAGTGTGTGTGTGGTTTGTAAATGTGCAATACTTACTGTATAGTACGCTTTATTTTAAACCTGTAATTTTTTTACGCGGAATACAGAACGAGAAACCTTGATTCACTGTTGGAACGACCGTATCGATCGGGTTTAGTTGACACCAAGCACACCATTTGTGTCTGAAGTTTTCTTCCAACTCCGATTCCGTTCTTTTGTTTTTCGGTTCGGTGTTCTGCGAAACCAGGTGACACAGTTTTACACAAACACTTTTTACAACACCTGGCGTATTCAGCCTCGGCCGTATAGCCGATCTGATTGTTCGTGATCAGATGCAGCGAGCCGCCGACGCGAAAGTGCGGCACCTGCGAGATCGCAAACGTCTCCGGCACGATGCCCTGCAGAAAGAAAATACCATGAAATGCAAGCATAAAACGGCGTCTTGGCTGCATATGCATTCACAATAATACCTCCATATCGCTCATCAGTGACTGGCTAAGTTGGCTGTTGGCTACTGATTTCAAATGCGCACTCCACTACTCCGTAATCGATCATTTTGGATGGAGATGACGTGATTGCGCGCGTCTCCGTCGGAAACTGAGCTGCTTGGTATCCCGGCAGGTGTACTCCCTGGCATCCGCCTTACAGCGGCGGTAAACGCGCGTGCCACTGTCGCGGAGCTCGCACGAAAAGCAGCCAAATGACTGCCATGCAGCTTTCTGACGCTTTATAGCCATACAATAACGCCGAGCTTAACCCAGTTACAAGACTCGCCAGCCGCAAAGCAGGAACAACAACAACAACAGTCATATATAGCACTGCTTAGAAGAAAAACAAAAAACAACACGACTGACGTACTTGTGCCGAAAACGCTGCGTCGCCGTGCACTTGCACACACAAGACGCCGTCGCCGGCACGTGCACCTGTTTTGTTAGAAAAGTCGTTGTTACGTGCTGAGCTGATTGGTGATTTTGACGCACGATTTTGATACACTAACACGTACAAACGGCACAATGAACGAAATACCAACATCATGAATATGCTACAACAACATTACAAAAAATTACATGTTCAAAAATATAACTGAAAATGGTGTTGACAAGGTCTATTTCTGTTGAGTGACGAGACGACGCATTATGTTTTATTATCGTACCACACCGCAACGTAGTAGAAACAAACAAACAAACAAACAAACAAACAAACAAACAAACAAACAAACAAACAAACAAACAAACAAACAAACAAACAAACGAACAAACAAACAAACGCATTGGCTACAGCAGCACCACACACGCGTGTGCCAGTGCGTTTGTTTGTGTGCACACCTGACTCGCCGCCTGCGTAGTCGCCCCGTCCGATCGTCTGCATGCGCGCACGGATCCTACCCACGCACACCGGATTGACGGCCTCCAAGTGCGACGGATTCGCCAGCAGACTCACGTGCAACGTTCGTCCAGTGTTCGCGTCGGTGAGGTCGATTGTTGAAGCTGCGTTCCGTCAACGTTTTACTGCTCACAATCGACAAGTGCACAGTCTTCCATCGAATGTTGCGACGCTAATGTGTGGGCCGGAAATAAACGCGACGCAAATGAACGCACGTGCGTGCATCGCGCTGCTTTCGTCGCAACAATATGATGTCACAATTGCAATTCTCGCATTGATTGCGTGCGAAACATCAGACCGAGAAATACGTGCGCGGTCTTCTCAGCGCCAGCACTTTCGCATGGTCACCACAAAACAGAGCGAACCCATGAGATGGGTGGCTGACTTTATTAAAAAATTTCAAAAAAGTCTTCCTACAATGTTTTTTTAAACGGACAACCAGTTGATTGGCAACATCGTGCTACATCAACCCGACAAGAGACGGGACAACCAATCATTGGCCGGTTTTTCGGTTTTCCACGATTGAATTTCGACATTAATCACAGAAAAAACTCACTAAGATGTGATAAAACGTCGCCGGAGCCTTTGACGTCGTCTGGAAACTCGGGCAGCCCTTTCACCTATAATAAAACAAAGCAAAATATGACTAAAGCAAACGTTTCTTTCATTTCGGCTAACGAGTTTCATTTGTCACATCACAACAAAATAAAGGGCACAGCGTTGTTGCACACCAGAACATGACATGAAACATGTTTTTCACAACAGCAACCACAAAAAAAATTCCTTCCACAACCCCGAGATCGAAGGTACCTTTCGAAAAATATGCACAGGATCAAGGCCGAGTAGTCCGACAAGTAAATTCAAACGGCCGCGATGCGCCATCGCGATCATCATTTGGCTGACGTCAACTGAGGTTCAGAGAGGGTTTCAGAGACTGTTTTGCAATGTTGGCACTGTTCTTAATCTTCTCATATAGCCGGAAGTGTCCTTATTTTTCTCGTGGCTCTTTCAAATAGTCGCATTGTTCTCTAAACGACAACAACTTTTGGACGCTACCCGATTTTGGCTTTTGTCGCTCAACCACCGGGTTTTGTTTGGTACCTTCGGGCTTCGGGTCCATGGTGCTGGTGGTGAAGTTCTTCTTTAAAAAAAATACGAGAAAAAACTCAAGTCGTCTTGTAGTGTTTTTGTGCCAAAGAAATGCACGCTCTTCAGGCAAGAACTTTACCGGAATGGCAGCAATTGAACAGTTGCACGAAAAACGCCATCATTGACTCGGCACCCTCGCCACCGTAGCGTTTCACGGTCGCAAACTTCAGCGCGAGAAAGTGATCAAAATCCTGAAAAAGGAGATCATCGCAGACCATGCTGGTCTATCTGACATGGCAGACTGTTTAGCACTTAAGATGTGTCTGTGCAATGACAAACACACCGGCACAATTGCGTACGAAGCGTTCTAATTCAACGTTTTTGCATTTCCCTTTATCTCATATCATTTGCACAACATCAACAAACCTGCATTGAAACCGTGTTGAGACTGAAACCCTGCGTGCATGCAAAAAGACAACTGCTTATAGCTGCTTATGCATCATAGCTGTGCGTCCCTGTCACTAGCACAGCACCAACAAAATTTCACGAACTATGAAGTATTTACTAGTTATGTGTCAATAAATACAATTTCATGAATGCACCTTACAACATAAGTTTTTAACAACAGACAGACCTGACATTTGAGCAGCACTTCGGCAAATTTTAGGCGTTCAGCGATTGAAAAGTCCGATTCATGCGCCCGTTCAAACGCCTCAGCCATCCAGATGCGCTCTTGACGACTCTGCAAAGAAACTGCAGTGGCACTCTAAATTATGGACAATCAGCTGCTGATTGGTTAATGATTATTTTGTGCAGGCATTGCTGCGGAGGTGGAGTCTGTGAACGGAACGCATGCATCACCTGATCGCCGACCAATCAGTCTGGCTGTCGCTAAACTGGTGCAGTTACAAACGCTATTCGCAGTGATTTGCAATGAACAATACAAACAACAACTGAAGACTTCTGAAACGAATCCCGCACATTCGTTCGCTCTCACCTCGACATGGTCAAACTCTGCGGCCCACTGCGCGCAATAGCGTTCGCTGAGCAAACGCTCCAACTGGGCGACGTCTGCGATTGCGCCAATGTTTCGCGCGTGCACGAGGCGCTCCGCACAGCAACTGCGAACGTCGTCGTCGCGCAAATTGTGATACGACGGACAGAGCTCGGCGACTTTTCTGCATGGACGTTTTCAGCGAGATGAGCAGCAGCATGCCGACGTTTCATGCAAATACGCTTCGAAAAAACCGGCTTTCCGGTTTATTTGGAGTGGATTTGATCAGGCACCAATGGGTCGCCTGATTTTCTGTTTGTCCAATGATGAGACACCCCTTGCAAAATCAGCTGACGATCCATTCCAAATAAACTGAACGCCAACTTTAGGAGGGAATTTAGTTCCGGTGACTCAAGCACGCAGGATCAGCAAAATCGTTCGTACACTTTCTGATGAAATATTACCAAAAAACAAACAAATTTTCGAAAAACAGTGACGCAATCCGTAGTCCGAACATGATTAGAAACGGCAACGTTCGAAACAAACCGTTCTCTTGAGGCGCCTCGTTCATCGTCGGTCGCGAGCGGATCCAACTGCGCCCGCAAATGACCGTATCGTCTGAAGGCGTCCACAAAATGTCGCACCTTCAAATCTGCGTCGCTGAGGCAGTGATCTGAACAAACATGGTTTTTCAAAATTTCCTTTTCAAACATTCATTTTGATGGGAGGCTGGCATAAGCATTCGTTGTGTCCATCACATTTTTTAATCACTTATTCGCGCACCGGTTCCGGAAACCGCAAGGTACCAAATTGCAGAAGCAGAAACATAGAGACCTCACTGAGAAACGAAAGTGCCCTGAATTTTAGGCAAAATACTGATTTACTCTTCACTTTGAGCATTTTAAACACAATTTAGCTGTGTTAGATCGTTTTAGCGTTTTTGCTATCCCGCGTGCCCTATCAAATTTCCACAGCCATCTATGGTTGAACTCTATAGTATAGGCAATCAGCTGATTGGTTGGTGATCGGTTCACGTGATTCATGCTTCCTGTGCAGGCATTGTTGTGAAGGCGGAAAGCACGTCTGTTCAGTCCTGCACGACAGAAAGCATGCATCACGTGATCACCAACCAATCAGCTGATTGCCTCTTATTTAGTGTTAGACTGTATCTATCTGGAAAAATTTGCTTCAGGTGCAGTTTGTGTCTGTGTCGGTCCCCACCTTCACTTATCTGTATCGGTCCCCGCCCGGCCGGCCCCGGCCGCACTGTCGTTCGTTCCGATTCAGATTGTATAACAACAACAACTGCTAAAAATTAAAATTACAACCTTGATCGAGAGAAGATGACGGAAGAACACCAGCATCTGATGGCAAACATCCGTACACGCCCGCTTTTGCGTGAAAATCTCGGCGACCGCGACGACAACGCCGCCAACGATGAATGTGAAACCAAATGGAGCGAAAGCGATTGGTGCGATTCTGACGCAACAACATTTGCATTGCACAGCTTCGCAGGTGGAGAAAACACGGAACGGATGCGTATGTGTCTGTACAGTTTGTTGTACCATCGTTGTTGGAATAGAAAGAACATTTATTCCGGCAAAAAGTGTTTTTTTATGTTGTTTTATGTTATATGTTAAAATGAAACGTTACATGCGCGTTTTTTCCCAGACCAAAAATTGGTGCTTTGAAAAACCGTTTTTTCGATGTTGTTCAAGTTCGGACTGCGAGTTTTAGCTTTGTTTTCACAAGTCTTGGTTTAAGTTGGCGGCGATGAAGTGGGTTGTCCCACATTTTGGGGTGTTGATAAAAGTTTGGCAATTTGACATTGGTTTTCTTCCGGAAAAATACCGGTTTCCCCCACGATTTGAAAAAAACGGTATTTTGGGTTGACTTGCTGATTTGTATTGAAATAAATTCAGAAATTAAGAATATGATTGCTTGACTTGACACCCCACCTAGGGTTGGTGTGGTGAAAACCCGTATTTTTTAAATCGTGGTGAAAACCCGTATTTTTACCGGTAAAAACGGTAATTTTACCGGAAAAAAACGAAAGCCAAAAAGTTGTAAAAACCCACATGTTTTTCGCAGCCGACTGTAAACTTGAACTAGGATTTGTGAAAACAGCTTTCAGAATGCTTTGTTCAAAATATCGTGCACCAACAAAGAAAATAAATTATGTTTGGGCTTGAAAACCCAAAAAGTCAGAAATAAATCGAGCATTATCTTTTGCTCAATCGTTCATATTCCACCAATTACACTGGAAAAACAACAGCGTTTTTACCGGACAGTCTTTGGTCACAATACACGAACACAATTTGCTGCAATAACGGAATTTTTTAAACCGAATTCAGAGTCAGTTCCAGTTCTTTCAAAACAATTCAGACAACAACAAAAAACAATTTAGGGTCCGAAATTGAAAAAAAACGAAAAAAACCGAAAAAAAAACAGAAACGGTTTTTCCCCCTTTTTTTCAAGGCACCAATTTTTGCCCTGGTAAAAAAACGTCCATCCACCCCTCCCCCCCCCACCCACCAGCTCCCTTAAATTTTTGGGGGTTCGAAATTTTTTTAAACTTGAAAAAATCAAAATAAATCTTTTTTTTAATCGAAGGAAGGGTATCGGTGGGTTTGCCATCAAAATTGTACTTTCATGTTTCATCTGAAAATGCGTTCAAGAAGACACTTTCCACAGAAAGAGACGTTATGATTTTATGAATTTCGTGTGGACTTTTTTTTGGCAGAATTTTTTTTTGACAATTTCTTTCTACTTTAAGTCAAAGATCGACGAGCAAAGTCCAGATACCGATAGAAGCTTCTGCAATTGGTTTCATTCATTCATGTTCGTTAATGGACTAAAAAGCAGAACAATTACCTTGTTTTTACGCTTCAAATGTGAAGAAAACTGCTTCTCAACTCTTGGCTGTTGCCGATTTGTCGTCTCGAAGAAGCGGGGCGTTGTCCATGAACATTCAACAACAAGAGTGTTTGTTTCGGTTGACTTTTTTCTCAGTTGTGTCAACTTAAATACTTAATAATTAAAAACCGGACATTTTCATGTCATTTCCTTTTTTGATTCCATTTACTTTGAGGCATTCTGTTGTTGTCGTTGTGATGCATTTTCTCAGGTTTTCTCGGGCTCCACTGGATCGCATAGTTGCTTTCTTTTGATTTGCTTTCAAAGAAAATTGTGAATCGGAAAAGCAAAATAAAAAAAAAACGGAATCGGAAACGGAAACAACGTGAACCGGGGCGTTTTTTATCTGACTGAAGTATTCAAAAAAGTACTATGGAACACAGAAAATTCATTTGGAACGAGGGTCGATCGGTGATTTGTCCTGTTGTTTTGTTTTTTGCGTGCATTGACGAACTACAAAACTTAGCAGGAATGCGAATGATGTTCATGGTTTTGTTCTTCATGCGTGCATCATTGCATTGTATTGTTCAGTGAGAACCTATTTGATGCGTCAGCATCGTCTTTACAACGCTTTGTACGATTCGATCTTTATCATTTATCACAATAAAACACAGATGATGCGACCGTTCATGCTTGTCGTCGTTGTTGCATTCATCAACCTGTGTTTCGAACGTGCAACGGCAACAAAAGGCGACGACATACAGAAGCAGCAGCTCAATGACTTGGTCCACCAGTGGATCGACGTCGATTTGCGATCGGGTGACCGAGCGACGACAGAAATGAACAGTGGCATCGGCGGCGGCGGTGATGGCATTGAACGAGAACAAGCACGTCAGCAGCAGCAAGAGTTGACTGTCGAGTGGTATGATCGTGATGGGCAGCAGGACGACGACGACACAGCCGATCCTTCGTCAGTCGACGGAACCTTCTTGAACAAAATGCTTGAGCCTGCTGGTCTTGATGTGACGCCGACGAGCAGCAGCAGCAGCAATCGCCGACCAGCGCGGCGACGCGTTTGCCAGCTGTATGGTTTCGACAGGCATGGGCACATTGCGGCTCCAAAAACTCAAGCCCGCCCAGCCGGTCGTGTTCGAAACAACGACGGCGATGATGGCCTGTTTCGGTTGGACGTGATCTGCAACGATGGCTATCATATCGTCGGTGTCAGTGGGGCAGACGGAGCGAAACGCGAACTGCAGAGCTCGCCGTCGCTTGAGACGGCCACGATGTTCTGCGATCCGACCAGCGGAGTTTGGCGGCTCGAGGCGCAGCCGGTTCGTTTTTCAAAAAAATCTGGTTTTCATGTTTTGTGCTGTGTGGATAATGTGACAGTTCTCGAGTAGTGTTTGGTTTGTTTATTTTTTGCCGGTACACGCAGATACTAGACAGCCAATGATTGGCTGCTCCGCTTTTGAGCTGGTCTCACGATTGATCCATACATACCGACAAGCTCTACAGAACACTTAACCAGCATCTCAAAATGCACAAAAAAACTCAACCCGCAATAGGACGGGTGCCGCAAATTAGAATCGCTGCGCAATCCATGTATGAAACGGTTCTCCCCATCACGGCGGGCGTGGGCGTGCCTCACGCATCCGCAGAGTCTTGGAGCGAGAGAAACGAAAAGCGAACACTTTTGAAACGAAAAGCTCACATGGTTGAAACGAAAAGCTGACATGGTTGAAACGAAAAGCGGACAAACGTGCTCTGCAGCGAACTGTTGCCATCGCAGGCGCTGCATTCGCCGCGTTGCGTGCGCGTCGGTCGCGCGTGTGGGCCGTATGAAGTCCTTCAGCGACCGAACGCGCCGCACGTTGTGCGCTATGGATTCTGGCCGCGTGGCGACTCTGCTTCACGGCCAGCGTCGCCGCTCGCCCCAATTGAGCGCGACGCTGAAGCAGAGCGCGACAGGAGCGAGCGTCGCAAATCGGTGGAGCTCGCGTGCGACCGCGGATACGCCGTTTACCCGGTGGCCGCGCGACATCAGACGTGCACCGGCGACTCGAAGTGGCCGATTCCGCCGACGCGCGTTCGTTGTGGTGAGTGGCAGACTGGAAACGCCGGTCGTTTCTTCGCTCGCTTTAGTTCGGTCGGTCTCATCATTAATGGGTGACGTTTTCGACTTTGCTTTCTCGGTTTCTTTCCAACTCTGTAAGGGTGAAACAGCGCTAATTTCAGCACCGTGATATGACCCGATTGTCTGATCTGAAGAGCTATTGTCTTTGTGACCTGAAAATTCGATGAAATTCAAAAGAAAAAGCTGTCGCTGTCACCAAAAAAAAACAGTTTTTTTCAGTGCTTGAAGAACGCCAAGGCTGTGAGTGGCTGCAGGCGTCTGAAGTGACGCATGGACCGTTACACATTCATTATTACCAATCGATATTGCCGTTTTGCAATCGGTTCGTTCAGTACTCGCAACAGTTTTTTTATTGACATAACGATCTGCCGTTAAAGTTAGGGGAAACTGCCAAGGCCCATTCATGCAGACGTTTCTCGTCGAGAGATAAGCGATAAATCGATAAATCGAGGCTTTGAAATCGATTGAGGTCGCACAACAGACCACCGCAGGCCATTTTGCTGATCTGCGGACAGACGGAGGCGTGCCTGGCTATGTGAAGCTTATGGCTATGTGCCTGGCAGTTTTAGCGGAGCATCCCGCATTCTTGCGAAATAACATGAATGAATGAATGTGAAAGAACACCAAGTATTGCTGTTTTGGTCGTTGCAGTGCACCGAGCGACGACGACGACAGCGTCCGTCGGCGGATCGAGCTCGACCTTGCGGCGGGCGACGTCGTCGCGAACGGCCGATGTGCGATCGTCGATGCGAGCACGAGTCGCGTGCGCCCGGGCGTCAGCGCGTGGTTCTCGTGTGCGACGACGACGACGCCGCAACGACGGCCGTATCGGCTCGCCGGCAACGTCACGTTCCACTGTTTGATGAACAGCCGCTGGTCGCTGATGGAACGCCATCTGCCGCGATGCATCGGTAGTTTTCACGCTTGCGCCCTGATTCCGCAATGTATCGGTCGTTTTCATGATATCGGCGTTTTTGTGCACGATATGGCACTCTTCTTTGCTTTTCTTATCGGTCTTTCTGCCGTCGGACGTTTTTCACGAACTCCACGATTGATGATGAACATGTGATGATGAACATACACCAACAGCATGTGATGATGATATAGGAAGACGCCAGGCGTTTTCGACTGTTCTTGGTGTTCGCTCACTTGCAGCATTGGCTGAGCCCGAAAATTGCTGCCACATGTCTGTCCGCTTTGTTGGCACTGAACAACGCATGCACTGTACAGTGACGACTGACTGCGTTGACTGATGCTTCATTTTGTTCCAAGACAAGCAGTCGGTTTGTGGGAGCCTGCTGCCTGCTTTGGATCGGTGATTGTGGTGCGCTGTTCATTGCCACCGGTGCGCAAAGGTGTTGCACCAATTTCGCGCCAGTCAGGCCACTCGCGGATGCTGGTGCACTGTGGCACGGCGCTTCGGATGGCTGTGGTTCCTTGAGAAGAGACATTTCTAAACAGGAAACACAGCATTTTGAGGAATGCCGCTAGTATTCACTCTGCAGTCCCATAATACGATCAACTTTCAACTCAACTCATTTTTTTCAGAAACAGTGGAATGCGCTGCGCCACCGCCACAACTGTTGCAAAATGGCGGCTATTTTGAGCAAATCGGCGACGTGTCGTCGAGTGACGGCCGCTTGCTGGCCGGTGATCAGCTGCAGTTCGGCTGTCGCGAGGGCTTTCGCATCGAGGGTGTGAAAACGTTGATATGCCTGCACAACGGCCATTGGAATGCGCCGTTTCCCGTCTGTGAACACGGTAAAACCGGTCTATTGTTATACCCCCAGGCCCCCAGAGACCCGAAGGTACCCGACCATTCTAGTGGTTTGGTGTTTGCTGTGAAGGTGGATATTGAACGCCTGTATATGACCGTCCCATTGGTCAATAGTGCTTTCGCTGCGGACTGTTTGAAAAACGCTGCGCTTCTTCGTTCAGAACAGGCAACTGGCAGCCTATAATACCACCTCACATTTCTGTTTCATTGCTGCCATTCACTTGTTTGATTGCCATTGTGTTTTTTCTTCTTTTTCTGGACTTCATCCATGCACCCATTTTTCTTTCGCGAAAAAAAACAGGAAACTGTATCGTATGTAAAATCTGTACGGACACCAACAGCAGACCCCAAAAGAAACAAAAAAAACAAAACGAAAAAGAACCCAACGAAATGTGACACGTCACTGAGCTGAGCAGACCGCCTGCGAGATCGCCAGTTCCTTGCGACGTCGTGCGTGCTCGCGCTGCTGCTGATGCTCGTGCTAATGCTGCTCGCGTTCGTCACCTACCGACGGGTGCTCCGCATCAGAGGTTGAAACGTTTTTCTCTCTCGTTTTTTTCTCAATCGTCGTCTGGAAAACGTCTTCGTAAATCTTGTTTATTAAACACCCACAAGAGCGAAGCCAATGACAACCGCTTTCGTGATCGATTTCATCGTGTCGATGAAATTAGCCATGAGCAGCTTTGGAGTGTTTTCTTCACTTTGCCATTTTTATAGCCTGGTCCTAGCGGCTTATAGTCATTTCGAGCCCAGTGCTGCGTCCTGCTGGTGTTGGTGCTCCTCTCTCTGTGCGTGTTTTTCGTCCAGCAAAACTTGGATCAGTTGAATTTCATTCAACAATGGCCATTTTTGGTATTTTCGCAGCGAACGGCTCCACCACCAGTCGGCATTCATCCGCATCGCGGCGCGCCCCCCCCCCCCCCCCCCCCCCCCCCCCCCCCCCCCCCCCCCCCCCCCCCCCCCCCCCCCCCCCCCCCCCCCCCCCCCCCCCCCCCCCCCCCCCCCCCCCCCCCCCCCCCCCCCCCCCCGCCCCCCCCCCCCCCCCCCCCCCCCCCCCCCCCCCCCCCAGAGCATTGCTCCGTCGCCACCACCACCGTGCTCCCCCTGCCCCCAATGCTCCCCCCCCCGTTTCGAATAACCCGTCGCATCGTCACCTCGGTTGGTTCACAGTTGACAATGTTGTTGTTGTTCATTGCCCAACAGGTGGCAAAGGTAGTGTCGCAAATCATGCGGATGCGCGAGCGAGCGCAGCGAGCGGAGAGCGCATCACGCATTATATGGCTGAATATTCCCTCGCGCGCTTTTTTCAAATTTGCTCGCTGCCTCCAGCGAGCATAGTATAAGCCACAAACTTGGTTCTGTGCACACGAAACGAACACCCAAAGTTGTGCTTGGAGCCGCGAAAAAATTTTCATCGGACAACTTTTCATACGCTGTAGACACGAAAAACCTATTCTGAAAACAGTGTTACTTATTTCCCTTTGTATTTTTTTTTTCAGTAGTGTAATCATATGTGTTCGCACCTACATTTCTTAACTGAAGTCGTCTCACAATAGAACAAAAATGTTTCCTGGGGTAAAATCATCCGGAGATTTTGAGAAATTGGTCTATTTTTTACCCAGACCCAGTTTTTGGGTAAAAATTGGGCATTTTTAAAAGTTCGGAGGGTTTTCACCTGGTTTCAAGTGTTCGCACCTGCATTTCTTAACTGAAGTCGTCTCACAATAGAACAAAAATGTTTCCTGGGGTAAAATCATCCGGAGATTTTGAGAAGTTGATCCATTTTTTACCCAGACCCTGTTTTTGGGTAAAAATTGGGCATTTTTAAAAGTTCGGAGGGTTTTCACCTGGTTTTAAGTGTTCGCCCTTTCAATTTTTAGCTGGGACACTTTCACAGTCGAAAAAAAAATTTTCCTAGGGTAATTTCATCCGTATTTTTTGAAAATTTAGTTTAATTTTTTTGCCCGGGCATTTTTTGTGTCAAAATTGTGCATTTTTTAAAGTTGGTAGCATTTTGACTGGGTATCAGTTTTTCACTCTTACAAATTTTGTCTGAGCTACGAAAAATAGGAGAAATGTTTAGTCCGTAGGAATTCAATACGCTGATCACGGATATTGGGTTAGTTTTCTTACGTGAGCAACTCTAGATGCTGAATCGTGACGATTTCGGGCGAATCGGCCGTGGAAATCGGCGAAATCGGTCCAAGAACGAAAAACAAGAAAAGGGTGTTTTCCAGGGTAATTCAATGCGCTGATCACGAATTTTGGGTTAGTTTTTTTACGTGAGCAACTCTAGATGCTGAATCGTGACGATTTCGGGCGAATCGGCCGTGGAAGTTGGCGAAATCGGTCCAGGAACGAAAAACAAGAAAAAGGTGTTTTCCAGGGTAATTCAATCCGCTGATCACGAATTTTGGGTTAGTTTTCTTATGTGAGCAACTCTAGATGCTGAATCGTGACGATTTCGGGCGAATCGGCCGTGGAAATTGGCGAAATCGGTCCAGGAACGAAAAACAAGAAAAGGGTGTTTTCCAGGGTAATTCAATGCGCTGATCACGGATATTGGGATAGTTTTCTTACGTGAGCAACTCTAGATGCTGAATCGTGACGATTTCGGGCGAATCGGCCGTGGAAGTTGGCGAAATCGGTCCAGAAACGAAAAACAAGAAAAGAGTGTTTTCTAGGGTAATTCAATGCGCTGATCCCGGATTTTGGGTTAGTTTTTTATGTGAGCAACTCTAGATACTGAATCGTGACGATTTCGGGCGAATCGGCCGTGGAAGTTGGCGAAATCGGTCCAGGAACGAAAAACAAGAAAAAGGTGTTTTCCAGGGTAATTCAATCCGCTGATCACGAATTTTGGGTTAGTTTTCTTATGTGAGCAACTCTAGATGCTGAATCGTGACGATTTCGGGCGAATCGGCCGTGGAAATCGGCCGTGGAAATTGGCGAAATCGGTCCAGGAACGAAAAACAAGAAAAGGGTGTTTTCCAGGGTAATTCAATGCGCTGATCACGAATTTTGGGATAGTTTTCTTACGTGAGCAACTCTAGATGCTGAATCGTGACGATTTCGGGCGAATCGGCCGTGGAAGTTGGCGAAATCGGTCCAGAAACGAAAAACAAGAAAAGAGTGTTTTCTAGGGTAATTCAATGCGCTGATCCCGGATTTTGGGTTAGTTTTTTATGTGAGCAACTCTAGATACTGAATCGTGACGATTTCGGGCGAATCGGCCGTGGAAGTTGGCGAAACCGGTCCAGAAAAGAAAAACAAGAAAAAGGTGTTACCCAGGGTAATTCAATGCGCTGATCACGGATTTTGGGTTAGTTTTTTATGTGAGCAACTCTAGATACTGAATTGTGACGATTTCGGGCGAACCGCAGTGAAAATTAGCGAAATCGGACCAAATGCAAAAAACTGTGTTGTCCATGGTAATTCATTGCGCCGATCACGGCTTTTGGGTCAGTTTTCTTATGTGAGCAATTCTAGATACTGAATCGTGACGATGTCGGGCGAATCGGCCGTAGAAATAGCATAGGCGAAATCGGCCCAAAAAGCGAAAAATGAAAACTGAGGTATCCGGGGTTTAGAAGAATGTGTTACCAACGAGATGTGAATTTGGTTCGACCTTCGGGACTTATTTAAAAGTCAGAATATTATCTAAAAATGCGGGAGACGCATATAAAAGGAGGAATATGGCTTTGTGTAAGCAGTGAGAGACTTGGCTCGACAACTCTTTTCAAGTCTCTGATGTGGTACACACGGATACAAGTACATAAGAGCCATATTTTTGCGCCGTTTATTCACTATTTCGGTTGCACATGTACTTTGTAGACAATTAAAACTTCAACATTTGCGGTATTTCGGGCATTTAGCGACCACTAGAACCACTAACATAACGATCAGACTTCAGATCGCTGATACTGGTTTGCCCAGGACAAAGTGTATAGCAGAGGCATTAGGGAACGCAAGGTCTCCTTCTGTGGCAAAGGCAAAGACTCACGGGACAGACAGTTTATCCTGCCACTAGAGTTTGGTAAAAAGGCTGAAAATCAACGGAAGACAACACCTTTTTGGCACTGATGCTGGTGTGTACACAGCGATGCGTACGTTAGTAACGATAAAACCACATGAAACAATGTTTTGCAGTCTCTGATTTTTTGTTTTTGCACAGAATTTACAGATTCTTGATTTACGGAAGTTCTGCACATAATTTGCCACCCTCGTGGCCTGGTGGTAGCATAGTTGTTCCAGAGCCGAGGGGTTGGGGGGGGGCCGATATAGATAGCTGGAGCAAATTTTCTAGATAGATAGATAGCTGGAAAATTTTGGGGGGGCCGCGGGGGGGGCCATGTGACTTTGGGGGGGGGGCCGGTCAAAATTTTGAAATTTGATAGATAGATAGCTAAAACGCTAAAAAGCTATAAAAACGGCAAAATAATGCTAAAAATACACTAAAAATCAAGTATAAACGCGTATTTTACCTAAAATTAGCGAAATTTTCAAGAATTACGAGCAAAAATGGTCAATTTTGGTCAAAAATTAACTCCGAAAAAGAGCCGAAAAAACCTGTTTGATAGAGATAGATTCAAAAATTTTTTTGGGGGGGGGGCCGGCCCCCCCAGGCCCCCCTATTACAACTATGGGTGGTAGTGCGTTAGACTACAGTCTGTGCGCTCGGGGGATTGAACCCCGCCGAGGGGTGTATAGGCACTTAATGACAGAGAAAACTCGGTGGGCGCCCTACTCAATGGCGTTCTGTACGCTTCTCTGGGTTAGCCCTAGGGGTGGTAAAAAACGGTTTTTTTCAAATCCATGTATATAAAACGGTTTTTTATACCGCGTCCGGTTCTTTATACCCGGTTTTTTTACCGACCCAGTATCTGAAGAATCTTGTGATTGCGACAATTTCTGGTACTCTGATTTTACGCAAACCGCTGAATAATGAGTAAAAGACCACAATTCTAGCCAGAAACTGTATGTGTTTCAATGGAAACGTATTCCAATCTTGATTTTATTTGAATCGGTGGCGCTTAGAGAGAATGCAGCATCAGAAAAATTATCAGATGCGAGTTTAAAACAAAAAAAAACTAACGCAAGACAGATTGACATGTGCAACAGCAAGGTATGTGATACATGCAAATCAATTGAACTGACACGATCGAGAGATATGTAACTGCACAACAATTTCACCGCGTTTCTAAATAAAAGATCACCGAAAGACAAAAAGAATCACGAACCCGCACAGACGAAAGAAGTGAACCAAGAACAAAATTGAAAGAGCAAAAAAATCAGATGGAGATTCGGGTCACTATCACCAGTACAACAGCACGAAGACATCACCAACAAAACTTTGAGCAATTTCCGAGTTCAAAGACACAAAATTTCAGGAAATTTGACTGAATAAATATTACCCATTCACCCGATTTTTGTCTATTCATCATCATCATCATGAGTATCATCAATGCAGCCGTCACCATCATCATCAGTGAAGTCGTCATCAGAGCTGTCCACACAATTTGCCGATGCAAGCGCAGCAATGTTCTCAGTGGCAGCAGCTGACGCTGCCGACGGGGACTGCGAATCCGTGCTGTCGCAGTTTGACGGCAACGATTCCGTGCTGTTGCCAGCAACACTTGACACGGATCTCAGGGTGCTTTACTTATACCAAGAGCGTGAATTGTGTTCTCCGGAACATCAAGTTATGAAGTGGCGAAAATGAAAATTGAAATGGATATGCGGAATACAGTGCATTTTGAGTGATTTCAAAAATTGAAATTTGGGTCTTTCGGCGGTATAAAAAACCGGAAAAAAAACAAAATTTACGCGGTAAAATATCGGTAATTTATTTTGGCCATTTTTTGGCGCTGGTATAAAAAACCGTTTTTTATACCGTTTTTTATACCGAAAAAAAACGTTTTTTATACCGACCCACCCCTAGTTAGCCCTGGCTAAAAACATCGCCTAAAAATCACAACAACAACAACAACAACAACAACAACAACAACAACAGAATTTCGCACATGATGTGATTTCGGACTAAACTGGAAAGGACAGTTAAAAAATAATTTTAAAACTGTTTTACACTTTTCAGTAAAACAAACGCGGCGCAAAAATATAGCTTTTATGTACTTGTATCCGTGTGTACCACATCAGAGACTTGAAAAGAGTTGTCGAGCCAAGTCTCTCACTGCTTACACAAAGCCATATTCCTCCTTTTATATGCGTCTCCCGCATTTTTAGATAATCGCAATTTGGCCGATCGAGCGGGCCTTGGTCAGGTGCTGTAGGAGCTGCGTCGTTGTCCGCGACAATGTTGTTCAGTGAACAATGTTCACGATTCGATTCGATATCTAGCTAAAACTATAAAACATGTGCAATTTGCGCGTTTGATATTTTAATCTCAACAGAGAGCTCAATTTCAAAAGCCAGATCCAAAAACGGACGAGGGCCACGAAAACTGTAGCAACGGCGCCTACGGTTTCAGTAGAAAGGAATTCTGTTGGCTTAATGACAATTGAATAGCTGAAAAATGCCTGACGAAAATAGGTTTGCCCCCCCCCCCTCCATTGCACGTTTGCGTGTCCCGTCCCACTAGCAAGCCACCGCTGCACTGCCCTGAAACGCACAGACGCACTGAACACGGGTCGTATCGCGTTACGCTCAATGGTCGCTGGTGGTGCGGCGGGCGACAACGGGCGGGGCGGACTCTTCCTGGACGGCTTCTCAGCGCTGGACGCCGAACGACTGACGCTGTTGGCGTACTTGGAAGACGGCGGTGAGAATGCCGAGTTTTGTGGTTTGGCTTCTGCCGTTTGTCACGTTCTCTTTGTTTCGAAATTCAAACTGTGCGACGAATCGTTTTCACTTTTCACTTATCTTTTTTGAAATGTCCCTTGAAAGAAATGAAAAGATGAACAGTTATCGTTGCGACGAAACGAAACAGGTTCACATGAAGTGCTGCTCGTTTGTCCTTCGACCCATCTGATGTGTGCTTAGCATAGAGACGGCTTGGTGGCGGCCGAAAAAACTGGAAGCAAACTGAAAAACGTTATTTTTTCGGAAATCCTGCAAGAAAGTTGCCAAGATGCGCGTCTTTATTTGCAGGCGGCCTGCCGTCGTACGACGAGGCGATCGCGACCGCAGCGGCTGAAGCGGACGAGCGCGCGGCGCAGCAGCACAATGCGGGTCACCAACGCGCCGTCGCTCAGCACGACGGTAAACTGCTGCCCGTTGTTGCTATTGTGCGGCTGGCAAGTACGCTCACGTGCTGCACACATGCTCGGCACTGCATGGTCGTCATATGGCCGCTTCTCGTGCTAAGCTGCGCGCAAATAGCACACCGGTTAGCGTCGCTGTGTCGCATACGAGCGACGCACCTGCCCGGATACCAAGCAGCTCCGCTTGCGCGACGGAGGCGCGCACCAGCACCACACCCTGTAGACGTTCGGGTGTTGGTTGGTGTTGTGGAGTGATTGGACAGTGAGCAATCACAGGTGCAGAACGATTGTGTTTAGTGATCCATTCGCTAATTTTACAGCAGAGCGACAGTCCCCAGGCAGTAGACCGTTCATGACACCGAGCTTGCAGTTCGAACGGCGCATTTTCGTGTGTTGCTTGCTGATTGGTTGTTTGCAACTCTTTCAGAAGACCGCCCAACGACGTCCGGTTTCTGGCGATCATTTCGTCCGCCTCGTTTTCTGAGCGACGCATTGTTTCGTCGAGCGCCCCGACCGGTACAGTCGCCGTCGGAAGACCGTTCATTTTGTTTCTCGGACGTGTTTTCCAGTGCACCGTCGCACACAAGCACAGGCGCCTGGTGCACTCTTTTGACGCCGCATGTTTGCGGCTGTGCGTGCGGCGCTTGGCGACTGACACACAAAGTGTTTGTAACGAGCACTTGAATTGGGAATGTTTTTCTGTTCATTTTCCAGTTTTTTTCCATTTTAGGTCGGCAGCTCGCCGGATATGCCGTTGCAGTCAGATGCTGATCGACGGGCAGAACAGCAAGCGGCAAGTTTTTGTTTTCAAGCGTTTTTTAGGCGCACGTTTGCTTGTGGCCACAATTTTGTTTAGAAGACAACAGTTTTGCAGACCAAGCCACTAGTCTCGTCGTGACATTTGAAAAAATAGACCAAAATACGGCAAGTCCGCTATCCGGTCGGTCCAGGAGGCATGACGCTTCTTTCAATGGTGCTGTAATCGACTAAGAATATTGTTGAAATTGAAAAAAAGCACAACAAAATTGTTGTGATAGCGTTTGTGAGCAATCAGCATGCGAGTCCGCCGTGAGATCGTGTCGAGAACAAATGCAATAAATAGTCACCGTATTCCGCAGGCCCAAACAAACAAACAAACAGTAATTTTTTGGCATTCGACCGTACTAAACTCCGTGTGGGTTTATTTGAGCGTATCGACAGTTGACACAATTGACGTTCAACTGTTTTCTTCTGTTTTTCCAGAACATTCGTCATCGCGAGCGACACGCACTGGAAAACGGCGAATTCCGCCTCGAGAGTCCGACGTCTGAATTGGAAGCGGTCAGCGTAGCAGGTGGAGTGGAGTGCTTGTTGTTCAGTGTTTGTTGCAGGGATTCATTTCCATTTTGCCCACAAACATACTGCAAAACTTGTGGTGGTATGGCAACTCTGAAACCGTTTTTTGCAAAATAAAATAGAATGGAATGGAATGGTTCTTTTTTGTGACCTGTGTTCTGCGAAAAAAGTGACAGAAACAAACATACTGCACATAGTTTAGCTGCTGAGTTCTGTGCGCTTTTATAGAAATTTCCCTTGTCACAACGTCGTATGTGACAGGTTTTTCTGCGGTCTGATGGTGCAAATCAACGTGCTGCCAGACGTGCAGTGCCTGTGTGTTTGTCTCTTGTTGTGTATAACATATAAAAACTGCACATGGTGCGTTTGCAAACAACGTCTGTTTGGCCACATGTGCGCAGAATGCTCTGCTTTCTCTTGGCAACAGGTGACGCCGTTGCCAGCGACAACGACGCCGGCGCCGGGAGCAGCGTCATCGTGAGCGATCCGGTCACGCACGTCACGCACATCATCAGTGATGATGCGAATGCTGCTGATGTGCACTCGAGACAACAGCAACAATGCTCTAGTGGGCAAGCGCATCTGCAGCCCGGTGATGATGCTCTGATGATGATGCAACCCGAGATGCATAATAGCCAGTCTGTCGACTCGTCGCCGAAACTGTGATCACAAACGAAAAAAATGTGAAACCGGTGATATTTTGTTGAATATAGATATTTACTGTCATCGTTGTTGTTCGTTGTGTTTCTGTTGTACAAACGTGCTTTTTGTGTTTGACTGTCAAATTCGGTTCTGCGATATCGACTCCATAGCGGGTGGTATGATCGCTGAATTAGTTCAAGGTCGTGTCGAGACCAGCCAGCGATACGGTAGAAACAGTATTCCATTGTCTTTATCATTCAACAGTTCTCTGCTCTTGTACAATTCGATCATTCGGACACGGACGCTCGAAACTTGATATGTCAATCAATGACTATGAGAGTCTCGCTTTTTCTCGGTGTATGTTGTGTGCCATTTTGTTGTGACAAATCTCCAGAACATTTTAGAAGGACTGCTTTTTGCCATCGAATAACCAAACAGCTTTTGGCTTAACGTATCAGTTTATTTTTCAGCTTCAGTTACTTCGTCTGATTGCTTTTTAAGAGAGTGTTGCTTTCTTGTTCGCAATTGAAATAACAACTGTTTTCTCACTGCTGCTCACATTTTCTTTTCTTCGCCCATTTCCACTCAAAATACACTGTACATTGTGATTTCAACAAAAAGCTGAATAGTCCATTTTAAACTGTCGATATTACAGATACCGCTGTTATGATAACCGTTGTTCAGCTTGTTTTAACCCAGAGAATTGATAAAACGTGTCAGTCGTTTTGATAATACGTGCGCGCGTGTGGTGTGGTTGGTTTATGGGACACAAAAAAATACCTTATCAATATTGGAGCACGAATTTGTGTTTTTTCAGTTGCACTTTTAAGACCAGTCGGTGTGATGTAGACCAGTGCATCCGCGGTGCACATTTGGCGTGCAACTCCGGTGCAGCCATGCAAGCATGCATGCATTCTTATTCGTGCGTGTTCTATTTTACTGCAGCAACTTCGGTTGTTCACAGCGATGCGTAAAACTTGCGGCATCAATGTGAATGCAGTCCATTTCTGTATCATATACAATTCGCTGATTGGCTGGTGACCAGCTGCTGTTCGTATGTGTGCTATTAAAATGGTTTGGGTGGTCGGGCGTAACTGTGGACTCTGGGTAGCGCTGGAATGCACGCATCACTTGTTCACCAGCCAATCCGCTAATTGCATGCGATATGAAGAAAGACTGTAATGCATGTGAAACGCGGTGTTCACAAGTGCGGGCGCTCGAGTGACTGACGCACGAATTCGGACGTGCGATTTTTCACGTCGCAGCGTCCGGCACGTTCAATCGTATCGCGCGGCGTGCTAACATTGCTCTGCCACAGCATCGCTGTTTAGCAGCTGCGCTTTTCTAGCCGTCAGCCGCGAGCAAAATTGCTGCAGTCGACGTGTAAAACTGTGAATCGACACCAGAGAAAATGAACGCGAGACCAGGCGACCCGGCTGCGAGCACGCACAGCGTTCGCAGTGTCTCGCTTCAGTTCGCCAGCGCGTGCGTGCTGTTCTTCGCGACGATCTCGCTGCACGAACGTCACGTGCTCGTGCACGCCGCGACGAAACTGGCGCCGATTCTCGTGCTGCTCGTTGGCGGCGCGCGGCTGGCAGCCGGCGACGCGCGGCACACGCACACGACGGCGGTGTTCTTTTGCTGTACGCTGCTTTTTCATTAGCGCAGTGGTCATTGGCAAAGCATTTCGTTTCCCAACATACAGGGTGGGCCAAATCTTTTGGGAATTTTTAAACATTGTGCTGTAAAACTGAATCTACTTGACCAAACTGGATAAAAATTTTGTCAAAAAATGGCATCACATGTTTTATCAATGCTGAACATTTCAGCTCATAATATTGAAATACCAGCCAGTGACAGCAGTTTGAAAATGGAACCTTTTTTTTGGCCCACCCTGTACTTTGTAGTGGTTGGCGACGTTTTGCTCGTGAATGCCGCTTACCTGTTGCCGGGTGCACTCAGTTTCGCAGTGGGTCACGTGTTTTACCTGCTCACCATGTACCGGCGCAACACGGCCGCGTTCAACAGATTTGGCTTTCGTGGCTTGATCGTGCGCGAGGTTGTTTCGTTTGGTTTTGTATTTTTTTAAATGTCATATTGCGTTTTTTTCTGGGCATACATGTATGTAGGCTTGTATATCACGCAGCAAATTTGACATCAGTAAAACACGTTCGATCAAGGCAAAATCCACATGGGCCAGCAGTACTGTCTCTATACCACCCGTAGTCAGATGTCGCCAAAATACCAGTCTAAATGACGTTAGTTCCATTGTGGTATACGACCGCAATGTTGTGCAGTCACAAACAAACACACTGGCACACCTACAGCAATGCGCGTGTCCGTTGCACGCACGTGTGTGTGTGTTTGTTACTGCGCAAGTGCACCGCACTCACACAAGGTTTTTTAACTATTTCCCCGGTAATTCGCATTTCGTGTCCTTGTAATTGATTTGTTCCCGCTTCTTTCAGGCAGCGTTGCCAGTGCTAGCTGTTCTTCTGACGTTGTTTGTTCTGCTCGTTCCGACACTTCTATTCAAAGAGCCTATACTATTGTTGGCGCTGAGCGGCTATGCGGTGCTTCTCGGCTCGCTCACCACGTTGGCCACATCAATTTGGATGCGCACGAAAACTCAGGTGAATATTATGTGCCAGGGCAACGATGACACTCAAAAATCTCACTACGACACACACACTCATTTTTTGTCCACACTCATACACTCGGCCAGTTCTGAACGCAAAGTAGCAACCATCATTGTGGAAAATTGCCGTAGGTGGCGTTAAATTCTGCCAGGGCTTCTTGTAGTATAGTATGACCGTTTAAACATGGCAGCTTTTTTCAGGGTGCAAGGAGCGCGCGAAATTTGAATCAAAGAAAAAAGTTGCTCAGAAACCCAACTGCGTGTCAAATTTTACATGTTTCTGAAAATTAATTCGTAATTCGGGCTATTCTGTTTATTATTTCTACCTTTGCACACTCGATTGGCGGATATCTTATCATTTTTGAGAAAGGAAACTCCTAGTCTGCAACTAATCTCACCTTGATTGAGACTGCCATATTTATTCGGCCATACTGTAAAGCATTTCCAGTCAGGATTTCTTGTAAAATAAGTGCGAAATCGAAAGTGCCAGTGTTCTGGTTTTTGTCCCTGGCTTCCGAGCTAGAACCGGTGCCATGAGTCGTGCAGCGCAGACACAATTGCGTTCTAACGGCTTTTGCACTGTCGTGGCTATTTCCTTTACAGATGACTGGTTGCACAGATCTCGCTCATTTGCTAATGCTTGCTAATACCCTGTATCATGCGGATGCGCGAGCGAGCGCAGCGAGCGGAGAGCGCATCACGCATAATATGAGCCGTTATCCCCTCGCGCGCTTTTTTCAAATTTGCTCGCTGCGTCCAGCGAGCATAGTATAAGCCACAAACTTGGTTCCGTGCACACGAAACGAACACCCAAAGTTGTGCTTGGAGCCGCGAAAAAATTTTTATCCGACTACTTTTCATACGCTGTAGACACGAAAAACCTATTCTGAAAACAGTGTTACTTATTTTTGTTTCTATTTTTTTTTTTCTGGTATGTAATCATATGTGTTCGCCCTTTCAATTTTTACCTGCGACACTTTCACAGTCGAACAAAAATGTTACCTGGGGTAATTCCATACGGAGATTTTGAAAATTGGGTTAATTTTTACCCAGACCCTGTTTTTGGGTAAAAAATTGGGCATTTTTAAAAGTTCGGAGGGTTTTCACTTGGTTTTAAGTGTTCGCCCTTTCAATTTTTAGCTGGGACACTTTCACAGTTGAACAAAAATGTTTCCTAGGGTAATTTCATCCGTATTTTCTGAAAATTTAGTTTATTTTTTTGCCCGGGCACTTTTTTGAGTCAAAATTTTGCATTTTTGAAAGTTCGTAGCATTTTGACTGAGTATCAGTTTTTCACTCTTACGAATTTTGTCTGAGCTATGAAAAATAATAGGAAAAAAGTCTAGTCCGTAGTAATTCAATGCGCTGATCACGAATTTTGGGTTAGTTTTCTTACGTGAGCAACTCTAGATGCTGAATCGTGACGATTTCGGGCGAATCGGCCGTGGAAGTTGGCGAAATCGGTCCAGAAACGAAAAACAAGAAAAGGGTGTTTTCCAGGGTAATTCAATGCGCTGATCACGAATTTTGGGTTAGTTTTCTTACGTGAGCAACTCTAGATGCTGAATCGTGACGATTTCGGGCGAATCGGCCGTGGAAATTGGCGAAATCGGTCCAGAAACGAAAAACAAGAAAAGGGTGTTTTCCAGGGTAATTCAATGCGCTGATCACGAATTTTGGGTTAGTTTTCTTACGTGAGCAACTCTAGATGCTGAATCGTGACGATTTCGGGCGAATCGGCCGTGGAAGTTGGCGAAATCGGTCCAGAAACGAAAAACAAGAAAAGGGTGTTTTCCAGGGTAATTCAATGCGCTGATCACGAATTTTGGGTTAGTTTTCTTACGTGAGCAACTCTAGATGCTGAATCGTGACGATTTCGGGCGAATCGGCCGTGGAAGTTGGCGAAATCGGTCCAGAAACGAAAAACAAGAAAAGCGTGTTTTCCAGGGTAATTCAATGCGCTGATCACGGATTTTGGGTTAGTTTTCTTACGTGAGCAACTCTAGATGCTGAATCGTGACGATTTCGGGCGAATCGGCCGTGGAAGTTGGCGAAATCGGTCCAGAAACGAAAAACAAGAAAAGGGTGTTTTCCAGGGTAATTCAATGCGCTGATCACGGATTTTGGGTTAGTTTTCTTACGTGAGCAACTCTAGATGCTGAATCGTGACGATTTCGGGCGAATCGGCCGTGGAAGTTGGCGAAATCGGTCCAGAAACGAAAAACAAGAAAAGGGTGTTTTCCAGGGTAATTCAATGCGCTGATCACGGATTTTGGGTTAGTTTTCTTACGTGAGCAACTCTAGATGCTGAATCGTGACGATTTCGGGCGAATCGGCCGTGGAAGTTGGCGAAATCGGTCCAGAAACGAAAAACAAGAAAAGGGTGTTTTCCAGGGTAATTCAATCCGCTGATCACGAATTTTGGGTTAGTTTTCTTACGTGAGCAACTCTAGATACTGAATCGTGACGATTTCGGGCGAATCGGCCGTGGAAATTGGCGAAATCGGTCCAGAAATGAAAAACGAGAAAACGGTTTTTCCAGGGTAATTCAATGTGCTGATCACGGATTTTGGGTTAGTTTTCTTGTATGAGCAACTCTAGATACTGAATCGTGACGATTTATGGTGAATCGGCCGTGGAATTTAGCGAAACCGGTCCAGAAATGAAAAACAAGAAAACGGTGTTTTCCATGGTAATTCATTACGCCGATCACGGCTTTTGGGTCAGTTTTTCTTTTGTGAGCGATTCTAGGTACTGAATCGTGACGATTTTGGGGAATCGGCCGTAGAAATGGCATAGGAGAAATCGGCCTAAAAAACGAAAAATGAAAAACCTGAGTTGTCCGGGGTTTAGAAGAATGTGTGACCAACGAATCATGCGGATGCGCGAGCGAGCGCCAGCGAGCGGACAGCGCATCACGCATAATATGAGCCGTTATCCCCTCGCGCGCTTTTTTCAAATTTGCTCGCTGCGTCCTGCGAGCATAGTATAAGCCACAAACTTGGTTCCGTGCACACGAAACGAACACCCAAAGTTGTGCTTGGAGCCGCGAAAAAATTTTTATCCGACTACTTTTCATACGCTGTAGACACGAAAAACCTATTCTGAAAACAGTGTTACTTCTTTCCCTTTGTCCTTTTTTTTTCAGGTATGTAATCAACATGTGTTCGCCCTTTCAATTTTTGCCTGCGACACTTTCACAGTCGAACAAAAATGTTCCCTGGGGTAATTCCACCCGGAGATTTTGAAAATTGGGTTAATTTTTTACCCCGACCCTGTTTTTGGGTAAAAATTGGGCATTTTTAATTGTTCGGAGGGTTTTCACCTGGTTTTAAGTGTTCGCCCTTTCAATTTTTAGCTGGGACACTTTCACAGTTGAACAAAAATGTTTCCTAGGGTAATTTCATCCGTATTTTTTGAAAATTTAGTTAATTTTTTTGCCCGGGCACTTTTTTGAGTCAAAATTGTGCATTCTTTGAAAGTTCGTAGCATTTTGACTGGGTATCAGTTTTTCACTCTTACAAATTTTGTCTGAGCTGCGAAAAATAGTAGGAAAAAGGTCTAGTCCGTAGTAATTCAATGCGCTGATCACGGATTTTGGGTTAGTTTTCTTACGTGAGCAACTCTAGATGCTGAATCGTGACGATTTCGGGCGAATCGGCCGTCGAAATTGGCGAAATCGGTCCAGAAACGAAAAACAAGAAAAGATTGTTTTCCAGGGTAATTCAATGCGCTGATCACGGATTTTGGGTTAGTTTTCTTACGTGAGCAACTCTAGATACCGAATCGTGACGATTTCGGGCGAATCGGCCGTCGAAATTGGCGAAATCGGTCCAGAAACGAAAAACAAGAAAAGGGTGTTTTCCAGGGTAATTCAATGCGCTGATTACGGATTTTGGGTTAGTTTTCTTACGTGAGCAACTCTAGATACTGAATCGTGACGATTTCGGGCGAATCGGCCGTGGAAATTGGCGAAATCGGTCCAGAAACGAAAAATAAGAAAAGGATGTTTTCCAGGGTAATTCAATGCGCTGATCACGGATTTTGTGTTAGTTTTTTTATGTGAGCAACTCTAGATACTGAATCGTGACGATTTCGGGCGAATCGGCCGTGGAAATTGGCGAAATTGGTCCAGAAATGAAAAACAAAAAAAAACGGTGTTTTCCATGGTAATTAAATACACTGATCACGGATTTTGTGATAGTTTTTTCATGTGAGCAACTCTAGATACCGAATCGTGACGATTTCGGGCGAATCGGCCGTGGAATTTAGTGAAACCGGTCCAGAAATGAAAAACAAGAAGTCGGTGTTTTCTATGGTAATTCATTGCGCCGATCACGGCTTTTGGGTCAGTTTTCTTATGTGAGCAATTTCTAGGTACTGAATCGTGACGATTTTGGGCGAATCGGCCGTAGAAATAGCATAGACGAAATTGGCCTAAAAACGAAAAATGAAAAACCTGAGTTGTGTGCCCAACGTATTGTGATTTTGGTCCGACCTTCGGGGCTTATGTAAAAGTCAGAATATTATCTAAAAATGCGGGAGACGCATATAAAAGGAGGAATATGGCCTTGTGTAAGCAGTGAAAGACTTGGCTCGACAACCTTTTCAAGTCTCTGATGTGGTACACACGGATACAAGTACATAAGAGTCATATTTTTGCGCCGTTTATTTTTTATTTAGGTTGCAAGTGGCAACCCTCGTACATTGTAGACAAATGAAACTTTCACATTTGCCTTTTTCTAGCATTTAGCGACCTCTAAAACCACTAAAATAACGATCAGACTTTAGATCGCTGACACTGGTTTGCACAAAGTGTATCGCAGAGGCATTGGGAACGCAAGGTCTCCTTCTGTGGCAATGACTCACCGGTTTATCCTGGCACAAGAGTTTGGTAAAAAGGGTGAAAATCAACGGAAGACAACACTTTTTGCACTGGTGCTGCTGTATGCACAGCGGTGCGTACGTTAGCAACAACGATAAAGCTACATGCAGCAATGTTTTGCAATCTCTGATGTTTCTGTTTTTTGCACAGAATTTACAGTATAGCCGATTAAACATGGCAGCTTTTTTCAGGGTGCAAGGAGCGCGCGAATTTTGAATAAAAGAAAAAGAAGTTCAGAAACCAAATTGTATGCCAAATTTGACGCGTTTTTTAAGCTAATGGATTATCCGTATTATTCTGTTCATTCTTTCTCCCTTGCACACATGATTGGAAATTATGTTGGCATTTTTGAAAAAGACAACTCCTAGTCAGCGACTAATCCCGCCTTGACGGACTGCCTCATTTATTCGGCCATGCTGTTCAGAATTTCGCACATGATGTGATTTTAGACTAAACTGAAGAGGACAATTGAAAAATATCTAGATAACTTCAAAATTTTTACGCTTTTCAACAAGCTTGTAAACAACAAACGCGGCGCAAAAATATGACTCTTATGTACTTGTATCCGTGTGTACCACATCAGAGACTTGAAAAGGTTGTCGAGCCAAGTCTTTCACTGCTTACACAAGGCCATATTCCTCCTTTTATATGCGTCTCCCGCATTTTTAGATAATGTAAATGTAGCCATTAATGAAGTTTGTTTTATAAGCTAGCTTTTGTATCGCTCTCCTGTCGCCAATTAGCTCGGTAATTGCATATGCATGTGCAATGTAGTGTCTTGAAAAGTTGGGGACCGAACGAGCAGAAAAATGTGAAAGAATCAACAGCTTTTTTGCAGGTCCACAGACTTCTTTTTGTTCAAGTTTCAAATGTCGACTGTGTGTGAGCGATTCCAAACGTGACTGCAAATGGTGAATTGTTTAAAAATGATGTGGTGAACACGTCAGCGCTATGCTTTTCAGTGGTAAAATCTCTAGTGCTTGTGAAAAGAGTCATGTAAAGACAAATTTCGTCAGTTTATTTTCAGTGGCCTGAAACAAAATATTCCGTTACAATTTTCCTTTTACTGTTTTTCAGCACTCATTATACGGCATGCTCGGTTTCGCGAGTTTTCTGCTGTCCGATTCCATTCTGATAACGGCGTTGTTCGTGCGTCCGTGGGCGTACGCACGACATGCGTTCATGGTCACGTATTATGCGGCGCAGTACTGCATCTTCCTGAGCTCAGTCATTGTTGTTTCTACCAATCAGTAACAAGCACGCGAACTACCTACGTACTTTTTTGCGCAAAGTGCAAATGAACCAGATTGTACAAAAATACGAAGTTTCTGATCATAGCCGTTTTACTTTATTTCTGCAGACAGCCGTTTTTTATTTGAACTTGTTAAGTGCCACATGTTTTTTTTTAATTTTCCTTTACCAGATAAAAGTAATGAAGATAATTAACTGGCTTTAAATTATCCGATGGATGGCAATTGCTTGAAAACTAGGCATGAAAAATAAACGTGTCGTATCACAAACACTGAAGCAGATACCACTAAATCGAAAGACCGACAAGACAAGATTCAGCACCAGATTATCGAACAAAATTTAGTGTCTTCATTTTCACGCAAATCTATTGTTTACCATTATTGTGTAAACCAAAACATACGCTTTCAGATTTACGAATAATTTTCCTCCAATAAATTAAAAACAGTCGAAATTGACTTGCAGATGAGATACAGTAAACCTCATGCATGAATGTACGTGTATTTGTTTCGGCAGAACTTTCATGAACATTATGCATTTTTAACGAGTTTTGGTTGGCCACACATTCAAATGCAGCCAATCAGATGATGGACCAGTATACTTAGAATGATAACAATTTTCAATGAAGCAATAAATCCTGTTTTAATTGTCCGTGTTTCACCGTCACAGATCATGTGCTTTTCAGTGTGATTTGAATTGGTAAATAATGTTTCCGAAAAAGCAATATGCTACGGATGTGCCTGATTAAAAGCAATATTTGGAAATATGACCAAGTTTTGTCAGTCACTGTATGAACTAAAATACGGTATCTCCAAAAAAATTTGAACCACCCATCTTTGTTTTGTTTTTACGAAATAAAAAACCAAAAAGCAATTTCGCAATAGATTCATGCAGCAGAAAAATGAGAAAAACTGTTCCACGCATTATTAGGTCGAAAAGTAAAAAGTCTTATGGGACGCTGCGTGACAAATTTTTGATGCGTTACACGTTTGTAATCTTGCAGTATTCGTAAATACTAAAAAAAGCTTATTGGTTTTATGGTGTCTGCATCTGAATTGTCAACTGGAAAGTCGAATTGGATTACCAGCAGCATGAATCTGTTGGTCTTGCCAGCAGCGCTGCTGAGCGTCCTGTTGTTTGCCGAACTAACCAGAAACGTGTACGGCGTCACCAGCGAGTCGGCAACATTGGCGCCGGTGGCCGATCCGAGCCAGGTCGTGCACATAAAGGTACAGCAAGTCTGCGAGGCTGCACACATGCACACTCAGTTCGCACGGTTTTTTTTGCAGATTTACACGCGTTTGTATTGTGTGTTGTTCACAATCACGCTGGAAAAATGTTCGAACTCGTGTCCAATAATCCCGGTGGCGTGACACGCATGTCCTGAGCCGTGTCCGTGTCTCGTGTCTTGTCCTGTCTTCGAAAATCAATTAAAAAAATGAATATTTTTTTCGGGACATCCCGCGGGACAAAGACACGACGCGGCACACACCACCGGACACGAGTTCTGACATTTTTAGCGTTATATGTACGGTATTCAAGCCAAAGTGTCAATAGTTGATGTTAACGTTTTCCATAAAAGGTGTCTCGGCGGTACTTTTTATTTTTCTGCACCAAAAAGTCAGACACAAAAACTAAACGTTACCAAAAATTAAAATTCAGCGCAGGTTACGTATACGGTCTGATGAGAAATCACAATGCAAATTTCACGCTTTAAAAATTCAAAATTTTACTCGTTAAAAATTGAATTGTGAATGGGGGAAGCGTTCGCTTTAACGGTCGCTTGCACGTTTCCAAGGTCGGCATGATGCTTCCGTTCAACGCGACGTCCCTGCTGCATACGTTCGGCTTTGCGACGTCGGCCGGCGCGGTGACACTGGCGCTGCAACGAATCAAACGCGAACAAGTGCTGCCGAATGTCAACTGGACGTGCGTTGCTTCTCGACATTTAGTCGTTTTTAACGCGAAATTTCCACAGTCGCACTCTAGAAAGCATGCATCACGTGCTTACCAACCAATCAGCTGATTCCCTATAATTTAGCGTTGACGGTAGATTTTAAGCGTATAAGCGTAGTGTGTTTTGTTCACGAATATTCACTACAGATTTGTTGCGCCCGTTTCAGGTTCGTCTATTATTTCCCGGAATGCTCGGAAGTGCTGGCCGCCGGCATTTCCATTCAGTTGATCGTCATTGACAAAGTCGACGTCATTCTTGGACCGCCCTGTTCACTTGGTCAGCTTATTTCCAAAAAATTCGTGTAAATGAAAGCTGGGTAAAACAGGACAACAAAAAGTTCAAGAAACAAGTTAGCTAAACAAGTCGTTCAAACTTTTTGTTAGTCTGATTGGACTCAGTGGCCGCTACGTTAGTGCAGTTCGGTTCGCACCAAACACACCCCATGACGTGGAGTGTTTTGATTTTATTGAAACCATGTGATGTTTTTTTGACGACACTAAACCGTGCATTATGTTCTCATTAATTGCCAATGCGTGAGCAAAAAGCCGAAAAAAAGAGAAGTGTTCAGAACACCAAAACACACCATGATAATTGATGAATGGGGCTTGTTCCGAGTGAGTGTACTGTAATGAGTGTATATGCGTGCTGCAGCGGCCGTTGTTGCCGGCCCGATCGGCAACTACTACAACATTCCGATTATCAGTTGGGGCGCGACGCTGCCGAAGTTGTCCGACCCGGCTCGTTACCCGACATTCGCACGAACGGTTCCATCTGCTGACGAGTAGGGACCAACAAATTGACTGATGTGTTCTGTCGTTTTTTAGCACTCGACCGTTTTTTGAGAAAGCAAGCATAACCTAAGCTTCATAGTCATGACACGCAACGATTCACAATGAAAATAGTTTTGCGGAACACAATAAAGCAAATTTCTTCAAAAACGAACAATTTACGTAAAATAATTTAGCGTCTTTATGGGGCGTTAGAAACGCGCTTCAACTGCACGGTAAAACGGTGCCTTAACAGATGTCCAGAGGATTGTCCGCTTTGGTGGTGTCTCGCCTTGTGACCGTGTCCCACAAATAAAAGTGGCACAAAAGAGTGAGTGTCATGTTGACACTTTTTTTGTTCCGAGACACTACCTGGGACAGGACACCCCACGAGACACACAGGTGGACAGGACAGCGGGCATCTAGCTGTTCGGACACCATTTTTATCAAGTTGCATGTATACAAATGTAAAGGCCCGTTTCTACAGTGTACCTGACGCATGCACACGTACGTCGACGTACATCTGTATTAACGATAAAACGCAATAACACGAGACCTGACGTGACGTGACGTGACGTATCGTGAAGTACCGTGCCGTGTGCGCATACGCCAGGTGCAACGTAAACGGGCCTTAAGGATTTTCAACAAAATCCGTCGAAAGAGTGTCATATTTCATTACAGGGTTGGCAAGGGCGTCGTGAACCTTCTGGAGAAGAACAATTGGAAGAAATTTGGGCTATTTTACAATGACGACCTGCTTCAGCGAGAGTGCCACAATTTTCAATCGTGAGTTCACACACCAACATAACAGCACTAAGAACGCCTACTCAACAGATTACTCAACTATTTTGTTAGCTCAACAACATTAGGATGCTGGATGACTTTGCTAACGAACCACACAAAATTGTTTCTGTCATCGTGGGTGGTGACACTGGTGACGTTGTCTCACACATAAAACGGACTACTGTATCACACTGTTTTCAGGGGGTTTCGATTGCAGTTGGCCGAAAGGCCTGAGCTGGAGTTGACCGCCGAGCACGAGACACACGGAATTGAAACTCCGAAGGAGCAAATTCTGACGTTCTTGAATTTGATTCGGTATCGAGCTCGAAGTGAGCTTCAGGGTGAACCATAAGTTGACAAGTAGCACGCATAACACGCACAACTTTGACGCCCGCTGCTTATCCACAGTGTATCTACCGTATTACCTATAATAAACCCCCATGGGGGTTTATTTCTTCAGCGACTTCTGGGGGTGGGGGTTTATTTTTTGGGGGGGGGGTTTATTTTTTGGGGGGGGGGGGGTTATTTGGAAACTATTTTTAGGGGTGGGCAAAATGGCAAAAATACCTTCCATGGCAGGAAGGAAGTCGCAGAAACTTCTACTCTACATAGAAATTTCCTTTTACAACAGCCTTTTGTAATGAAATTACCATTAACTTATCCATTTGGGGCCTTTGGTAGCACAATTTCATCATTTTCACTGCAACCAGACACTGAATTCACTGTTTATGTGTATGTTTTTCTGGGTATGTGTTTCAAACAGGTTTCCAATAATCCCCCATGGGGGATTATTTTTTGGGGGGGGGGATTATTTGGAAACTTGTCGAGGGGGTGGGGGTTAATTTTTGGGGGGGGGGGTTTAATTGGGGGGGGGTTTAATAGAGGTAATACGGTATTTGAAGTGAAATTTTGTTTTTTTTACAAAACAAAGTTCAGCTTGCATTCATTCCTTTTTCGAATCAAAAACATAAAACTTGAGCAACACCAAAAAAATGCGTTCTCCGTTTGATTTTCCAGTCGTTGTCGTCTGTTTGGACGATTTAGCGAGCCGACGACGATTTTTGGTTGAAACGTACAAAATGCTAAAAAATCATTTGAAGGTAAGTTGGTTTTTTTAAATCAATCGCCCTGTGTAATTTAGATCGACACACGATTGAGTTCAACATCGTCACTACAGTTTCTTTACAATTATTTTTCACACAGTACACTTGCAAACACCGCAAAAAAACATGAAAGCAAAGACTATTATGAGAAAAAAGAACGGACTAAGAAACTGGCCAAGATACATGGTTTTGCGTTTTCTATGCTGCAGAGTTTGAATCTGTCATGCTGATTGGTTGTATCGAACTGGTTACCAAGCGGTCAGCTAGCTACTTGCCTGTGATTGTTCATTTTTTACAAATCCGACAGCGATTTGCGTTTCTTTCTTTCCATGCGCAGGAGTACTTGTTCATTTTGCCCGAGTTTCTACCGAAGACCGATCGCAATCGCCGCATCAGATTCTGGTTTTCGGGCGACTTCCCGGCGCGCGCATTGGACGTGCACCAGTCGGACGATGACGCCGCGTTTCAAACGTTGCGACATTCGCTCATTGTGAGTCGATGCACCACCGGTTCTCTTAGCGCCCAGAAATATTTGCTTTTAAACGAGCTGTTTTTTTTCTCAAGACTGCGTGAATCAGAGGATTACGTACAGTCCATCTGGCTGACATGCATACACTGGCTGTATAGCTGATTGGTTGGTTGCACACAAGTGCAGATGATGCACATGCACTCTGTGCAGGCATTGCTGTGGAGACGGAGTTGGCGGGCACCGAATGTATCCATCAACTGACCAATCAGCTTGTTGCCAGATGCGCTGTGCACAGTACGCGCATTGTATTGCGCACAAGAAATTGCGTGAATAATGTTGGTGAGGCGGTTCGGCCTATTCACTCAGGTACACATCAATGTCAACATGGAAGACCTCTCGGTACACCAGTTCCGTAAAGCTGTACCACTGGCCGTGCAACAATGGCCGTTCAACTACAAATTGAAAGACCATGAGATTGGGTATTATGTAAGTAATGGAATTGAAATTCCTTTTTTTCGTTTTAACGAAAAACTTTAACGCTTAAAAGCGTTCGTTGCTTGTTTGGTCGGCGGCTCAGACGGCCGGATATTCCGATTGATTGATTAATTATTCATTAATTGATTAAAAATTTCAGGGTTCCTCGTTTTCGCCGTATCTGTTCGACGCCACGATGCTGTACGCTTATTCACTGAACGCCACTCTGGCGCAAGGCGGAGACAAACGCAACGGAAGACTCATCATTAGAAACACAAAACTGGTCACTCCGTTCAATGGTGCGATGGCGAGTTTTTTTGTGCTTAAAAAACAGGATTCTTTCTCGTGTTAAAAATTTTTTAACTCTGAATCTGCTTCGATTTTTCACGGGGGTCTGTGCATCATATGCAATAACTGCGCGAAATGTGCATCATTTTTCTGTGTGTGTATCTTGTGTTATCTGTGGGAATACCGTAAAGTCTTGCATATAAGGTCTCCTTATATAAATTTGAAAATCAAAAATTGCTGAAAAAAGTGGAATTTTGTGTGACAGCCTTATAAGTGGGAGGAGGTCATATAAATAGAAGATTAGGAAGTCCGGGCCTTATAAACGGGGTGGGTTTTCGACCAGGTCAAATATTTGAATTTTTTGGTTTCCCGCCGTGTGACACTCCGCCCACTTTTGGGTGGGGGTCTTATAATTGGGAGGAACCTTATATGCAAGACTTTACGGTATTTTACATTGAGACTGGGAATTAGCACTACGGTTGACGCAGCTTTCTGTGCTCCGTAGGCACCGTTGACTCGGTTGTACTGGATGAGAATAACAGTCTTGAGCCAACGTTGGTCACCCGCCGGGCGCTCGGCACAATCACCGACCCACTGCGACGCACCGCGCTTGTCCGGATGAGCGAAAATGTGCGCATTTGTCTGGCAAATCTGAAATGTTGCGCTGAAAAACGTTTGTCACTCGAATTCATATGATTGCAGAATTTGACAGTCGAATACATCCAACCGTTCAACGTCATCTGGCAGTCGTACGACGGCAAACGACCGTTGGACATGCCGAGATGCGGCTTCAGAGGCGAACTCTGCCTAGGTAATGAAGTTTTTTTGTTTTTGTTTGAAAATCGTGATGTGCGCTCAGCACAGCCGTGCGCGGTGCCCCGTGGCTGTGGGGCGCCACAGTGCCGGGGCAGCATGTGATGTGGCAGGCAGCTTCGTGGGTCACGTTTTTTATCGTTCTTCTTCAGAAAGTGAAATTGACACGACACTGGTGGTTGGATTGACACTGGCTGCAGTCGCCTGCATTGCACTGATGACACTGATGGCTGTTGGACTTTATTGGTGACATTTTGAAACCTCCAGAAAGCCTGAAGTTTCACCTTCACGCAGCATTGTTCATTGCGTAATCATGGGGATTTTATTTTATTTCAATTTACTCGCAGGCGGTACACCGTTCAACGTGTGAAACTGCGTCAACTCTGGCTGATACCGGCGAACGAAGTGAATCAAACCACGGTAAGCAGCAGCACCGAACATCGATAGTTTTTCATCTGATGGAATGTGCGATTCAGTCCACACCGGATATCGCCAAACATATTCGTACAGCCTGTCACTCCCAGTGTTTTGTTTCGCAATTTTTTTTGTAACCAGAAAAAAGAGGAGGACAGCATCACCCGACTGACGGGCTCGACGACGCGCACTGGCAGTGCGGTGACCGGCCACAGTTCGCTGTCGAGTCTGGTGCGCCACCCTGGTCACGGCGACCTGCAGGTGGTGCACGGACAGCCGGTGTACGTGAAGACGCTCTCCAAGTTGTACCCGTTGAGTGGCAGGGACGAAGCGGAACTGCGACATGTACGAGAGCACAAACTGTTGAACAAATACATATTATCTAAAAATGCGGGAGACGCATATAAAAGGAGGAATATGACCTTGTGTAAGCAGTGAAAGACTTGGCTCGACAACGCTTTTCAAGTCTCTGATGTGGTACACACGGATACAAGTACATAAGAGTTATATTTTTGCGCCGCGTTTGTTGTTTAAAAGCTTGCTGAAAAGCGAAAAACGTTGAAGTTATTTTTCAATTGTCCTCTTCAGTTTAGTCTAAAATCACACCATGTGCGAAATTCTGTAAATTCTGTGCAAAAACAGAAACATCAGAAATTGCAAAATATTGCTGCATGTAGCTTTATCGTTGTTGTTGTTGTTTTGTTGGGATTTTTAGGCAATGTTTTTAGCCAGGGCTAACCCAGAGAAGCGTACAGAACGCCATTGAGTAGGGCGCCCATCGAGTTTTCTCTGTCATTAAGTGCCTACATACCCCTCGGCGGGGCTCGATCCCCCGAGCGCACAGACTGTAGTCTAACGCACTACCACCAGGCCACGAGGGTGACAATTGTTGTTGTTGCTAACGTACGCACCGCTGTGCATACAGCAGCACCAGTGCAAAAAGTGTTGTCTTCCGTTGATTTTCACCCTTTTTACCAAACTCTTGTGAGAGGATAAACCGGTGAGTCATTGCCACAGAAGGAGACCTTGCGTGTCCCAACGCCTCTGCGATACACTTTGTGCAAACCAGTGTCAGCGATCTAAAGTCTGATCGTTATTTTAGTGGTTTTAGTGGTCGCTAAATGATAGAAAAAAAACAAATGTGAAAGTGTCTTTTGTCTATAATGTACGAGGGTTGCCACTTGCAACCGAAATAAAGAATAAACGGCGCAAAAATATGACTCTTATGTACTTGTATCCGTGTGTACCACATCAGAGACTTGAAAAGCGTTGTCGAGCCAAGTCTTTCACTGCTTACACAAAGTCATATTCCTCCTTTTATATGCGTCTCCCGCATTTTTAGATAATATTCTGACTTTTACATAAGCCGCGAAGGTCGGACCAAAATCACAATACGTTGGTCACACATTCTTCTAAACCCCGGACAACTCAGGTTTTTTCATTTTTCGTTTTTCAGGCCAATTTCGCCCATGCTATTTCTACGGCCAATTCCCCCAAAATCGTCACGATTCAGTACCTAGAATTGCTCACATAAGAAAACTGATCCAAAAGCCGTGATCGGCGCATTGAATAACCTGGAAAACACAGTTTTCTTGTTTTTCATTTCTGGACCGGTTTCACTAAATTCCACGGCCGATTCGCCCGAAATCGTCACGATTCGGTATCTAAAGTTGCTCACGTAAGAAAACTAACCCAAAATCTGTTATCAGCGCATTGAATTACCCTTGAAAACACAGTTTTCTTGTTTTTCATTTTTGGACCGATTTCGCCAATTTCCACGGCCGATTCGCCCGAAATCGTACCGATTCAGTACCTAGAATTGCTCACATAAGAAAACTAACCCAGAATCCGTGATCAGCGCATTG
>JASANC010002391.1:0-12693 GCA_030248135.1 Theristus sp. LFF4_11 | reverse complement strand
GACGCGGACTCAAAATCCACAACCTTTTTAATCAGCAACAAACAACTGCCATTCCCTATTAAAGTATCAAAATCAATTCTCGCATTTATTAGCTTTTCAATGTCGCTTATTTGTCCTTTCATTCTTTTCTAATCAGTTGCATTCCACTGTCCTTCCCGTTTAAAGTATCAAAAAACAATCTCCTCTGATCAGCATCAATTAACAGCCATTCCCGCTTAAAGTTTTAAAATTAATCTTGTTTGGTTAGCTTTTCAATGTCGTCACATGTTGTTCAATCGCCATTCCTGTTAAAAAATTATAAAAAAAACAATGTCGTTTGGTTAACAACAATTAACTGATACCGGTTTAAGTTTTTGTTCCAGTTTAAAATACAGGTTTAAGAAAAGCAATCTGCTTCAGGCAGCTGTCATTTCTGAATAGGCAACACTGTTCTAAATACCCATTGGAAAGCACCCGCTTTTGACTTGGTAATGGTTTTTTACCCGCTTACCCTAACCTAAGCCAGGCCTTTTAGAGTGTAAATGTCAAAAAGGCAACACTTCTGAACAATTGTTGCGAAACGCCAACTTTCGTTTTGATAAGTATCTTCTTTTTTCCCGCTTACTCTAACCTAAGCTAAGGTTTTTAAAGTTTAAATGACGAAAAATGCAAAAAATTTCTGAATATTCGCTGCAAAACGGCCACTTTTGTGTGGTATGTTTACTACTCTTACCTTTAACCCTAACCTTAGCCAAGGATTTTTGATAGAATGGAAATGACAAAACAGCAACATTTTACTGAATACCCGTAGCAAAGCTCACCTAAGCCAAGCCTTTTAAAGTTTAAATGACGAAAAATGCAAAACTTTTCTGAATATTCGCTGCAAAACAGCCACTTTTGTGTGGTATGTTTACTGCTCTTATTTTCAACCCTCACCTTAGCCAAGGATTTTTGATAGAATGGAAATGACAAAACAGCAACATTTTACTGAATATCCGTAGCAAAGCTCCCGCTTTTGTTTTGAATGTTTACTTCTTTTCCCCGCTTACTCTAACCTAAGCCAGTTCTTTTTGATCGAGTGCAACAAAAAGCAACACGTTTCTGAGTACCCATTGTGTAAAACGGTCGCTTTTGTTTTGTTATGTAGCTTTTCTATCCTAAGTGATGCATTTTCTATGATTAAAAAAACAAATGAAGAAAAAAGCAACAATTTTCTACATTTTACTGAACACCCGTAACACTTAAAGCTCCCATGTTTACTTCTTTTCCCCGCTTACCCTAACCTAAGCCAGTTCTTTTTGATTGAGTGCAACAAAAAGCAACACGTTTCTGAGTACCCATTGTGTAAAACGGTCGCTTTTGTTTTGTTATGTGGCTTTTCTATCCTAAGTGACGCATTTTCTATGATAAAAACAAATGAAGGAAAAAGCAACGATTTTCTAAATACTCGTTGTAAACACCGGCTTTATAAAAAGTCTACCTTGTAAAAAGAGCGATCAACTTGCAAGCGATTGTTTTAAAAACTCGTTTTTTGTGAAAAAACTCCATCGTCTACAATGGAGTCCTTGCAATTCTTACGATTGTCTCGCTTGTTTGTTGTCGCTCTTGAGCAAAAGGCATCATGATGACTAACGTCATGTGGAATGACGATTTGAACTTTGCATTGTCATTAGAAAATGGAGTATGAGTATTCAGCTGATCATGACTTAAATAGCAAAATTAGCTCAAACTTGTAAATTTTAATAGCCAATCAACGTAGCGGAACGGACCTGACTTACATACATACACAGTTACTATCTTAGTATTATAGATAGATAGATAGATAGATAGATAGATAGATAGATAGATAGATGCCTCACGTCAAACAGGACAACACATTGTCAATTTTTTTTGCTTGCACTATGGCAGAGGGAACAGACAGACAGACAGACAGACAGACACAGAGCTCACAACCTTTTGAACAATACAAAATTGGTGAATTGAAGGAGAGACTGATAATGCAACGCTGAATGAAAGTTCATTGTTCTGATTTGTTTTCTGGTCCATTTTCCGCATCGACAAGGTTTACAAATGGGTTCCCGATACTTTCCCACACATGAGTAGATGCTATGCGTGTGCAGCCGCTGCACCCGTACCAGTGGAATGGATTTTTGATGAAGATGCATGTGCATTTCTTTCATAATGTAGCACATCGGCCCCCCCCCCAACCCCTCGGCTCTGGAACAACTATGCTAGGCTTAGGATTATGCTTTAGGATTAGGATTAGAATTAGGTCCGTTTGAACAATGTCCGACAACGAGCGTGTCGTTTTTTTAGAAAAGAAGGGGAGGGCAACCAGAAGGAAGGTACCGTCGAGCATAGTTGTTCTAGCCTAGGGGGGCCTGGGGGGGGGGGCGGCCCCCCCCAAAAAGTTTCGAATCTATCTCTATCAGACAGGTTTTTTTGGCTCAGCTATTATCTATCTAAAAAATTTTCTCAGCCAGCTATCTCTATCTGAAATTTTTTGTCTTCGAAGTCATAAAATGAGTCAATTTTTGACCAAAATTGACCATTTTTGCTCGTAATTATTGAAAATTTCGCTAATTTTAGGTAAAATACGCGTGTATACTTGATTTTTAGTGTATTTTTAGCATTATTTTGCTGTTTTTATAGCTTTTTAGCATTTTAGCTATCTATCTATCAAATTTTTTGATTTTGACCGCCCCCCCCCCAAGTAGAGATGTCAAGAAAAAAAAAATTTTCTATTTTTTTTCTTTTTTTTAAAAAAAAAATTTTTTTTTTAAATTTTTTTTTTTTAAAAATGAAAGTTGTTCAGAATTTTTCAGGGAGTCCGAATATCACCATCTGAGGAGCCACCGACTTACCATATGACCCCCACTCATATGGGAGGAGGGTGAAAATTTCAGACTTGGTTTCGGCGACCCCATTTTCCCACCGACGACATCACGTCTCGTGTTTTGCCTCTCAATTCACCTCAAATAACATGGAAACAAGTTCCGCAACAAACCGGTGTGATCACGCTGACGACACGAGGCGAAACAGCAACGAGCAACCAACGAAGTTACGCTTGCAGTGGCAGACAGTGCAATTTCCACCTTTCGAGATCCTGAAAAACGATGCGTAAATGTGAGTTCTCTGCTTCTATCTCACCTTAGCGACATCGGAATTTGTTGAACTAGCCTTTGCGACGCTCAAGTACTTCAATGCGCGAGTCGATCATCACTCACCAAGGCTGAAAACAGTCGATAAATCAATCCAGAATACCACCTGCAGCGTTGAAGACTAAGTGACAAGGTAAAGTCAAAGAAAATTTTTGTTGAACTTTCGAAAAATTATGCCAAAAACGGCATTTTCAGGGCACATTAAAGAAAAAATTTCAAAAATTTTTAATAAAAAAAAATAAAAAAAAAATGCTCATTTTTTTTTACTTTTTTTTTAAAAAAAAAATTAAAAAAAATTTTTTTTTTGACCCTTACATCTCTACCCCCAAGTCACATGCCCCCCGCGGCCCCCCCCCAAAATTTTCCAGCTATCTAGTTCTTGTTCTTGTTCTTGTTCTTGTTCTATCTAGAAAATTTGCTCCAGCTATCTATATCGGCCCCCCCAACCCCTCGGCTCTGGAACAACTATGGTTCGAACCCTCCCTCTCCCTACCTACAAGGGATGGAGCCGGTTCCGGTCCGGATTCCGGATTCCGGCGCCTAAAATTGGATCCGGTCCGGATTCCGGCGCAATTTTGCCGGATCCGGCCGGAATGGCCGAGACCCGCGAATTAACCAGTTGATTCCTCTGTTTCAGAGGTGTTCAATGGTTTGACAAATTTGTTTCGGTGCTTTGTTGGTTTTGTTGTTGTGCATTTGACATGTGATCAGTGAGCGTTTCTTCAGTTTAGTGTTCTGTTCAATGGTTAATGGTTCACTGCTTTTGTCTTGAGTGGTAAACTTATGTGCAGCATCGTCCACTTTAAAAAACGTGGCTGCCAGCTTTTGGCCGACGTTGTTGATGAACAATAGCAGTTTTTTTTGAAATCAGCCATCTTCGTTGGTCACATTCAGTTAGCTGTCAAACAGTTGCTTTTTTGTGAGCCCCAGAACACCAGAGATTATAGCGACGTGTGTTACCGTGGGTGTGCGGGGTGTCGTGTGTGACCCCCTAAAACCCGATACCCCCCCCCCAACGACAAATCCACGAGACGACGAATCCATTTCAATGGTGTTGCCCGCCGTTTGCGCACTGAAGCAGCGCATCGAACAAGTCGATGCGAGGGGCATTGGTACGACGAAAAAAACGCTGCTGACCAGCATCGACACACGCTTCCGTGCGCTTTTCCACAACGAATCCAACATCATGGCCACGTACGTTGATCCGCGATTCAAGAATACTGCAGTCGTCTTCGAAAATAAAGGCGCGATTCGTTGTGAACTACTTCACATTGCAAAGAAAATCTTGAAACGACCGGAGACACCCACAAACTGCGACGATACATCCGAGATCGCGAACAACGACGATGACGAAAGTGAACGCGAGCCCGAACCAAAAAAGAAATCGACTGGCCTCTGCGGAGGCATCGAGTTTCACGCTGCGCGACCGCGCAACCCGTCAGGCGAATCCAGTCTCGAAGACGAACTGCGCGGCGAAATGAATATGTACGAGTCGGATGATTTTATCGACGAACCGGACAAAAGTGGTCCAATGCTAGACTTTTGGCGGCTGAACTCGTCTAAATGCCCCAAACTATCGACAATCGCGCGCAGATACCTGGCACCGCTACCAACAAGCGTGGCAAGCGAACGAATGTTCTCTGAAGCCAGGCAGGTGTTTGTGTACAGCCGATCTCGTCTGTCAACTCAGAACGCCGAAAAGGTCATGTTTCTGAATGGAGTGTTGCCAGCACTTGATTATCCCTATGCGATGTGAATTTTGTCAATTGTTGTTGTTGTAATTTTTGGTTGGTTCACGTGCTGTGTCTTGCTGACTTTGTTTCTGTGTCTGTGCTGTTTTATGCTGAAAATGTGATGAAGAAGCGACGAAATGTGCGTAGATGTTTTTTAGACATAAAAAGGCCATTCCGGTCCGGATTCCGGCAATTTTTGCCGGATCCGGCCCGGCCGGAATGGGCTTTTGCCGGATCCGGCCCGGATTCCGGCAAATTTGCCGGATCCATCCCTACTACCTACGCAAGCCCCTTCCCTAATGAAAAAGAACCACCATGCATGCAACAGCTCAGTTCGTTCTCAGTGAGTGACCCAAGATGCATCAAATCCCAATCGAAAAACTCTGCACTGCGGCAGACGCAGAATGCCCCTCGGGTGGCGAAACTCAGCGAATTCGACCGATTCTTTCTCCAAAACGTCGATCAGGCGACGGCACATTGCGAATAACAGAATATTTCAAAGCAGCGTCATCTGCGGCCGTCGAGCCTAACTCGCCACTGCCAAGTACGAACGAGTGCCAGTTATCCGCAAATGCAAGTGAATGTGAAAAAACTGTCAAACGTGAACAATCACCACCGACAACGTCGACGACGCTGACAACAGAAAAGCCATTGCAGAGACCAAGTGGGAGCCCGTTTACTGCCACTCGGCGCGAATCGACAAGTGACTTGACGAAAAACGCCAAACGCAAGCGTTCGAGCGAAAACGGCGGTGGTCGATTGAAACTGCTGAACAATGACCGAAATCAAATGATAATCGATGCCGGACAAACCCAGTACGCATTGGCATAATATTGCTTCCTGGTTTTTACTTTGCACTTGTGTAATTTTCACTTTTACTCATTCACCAAAGAATTAGAATAAATCACGCATTTCGCACTGGGACAATCGCCTTTTGTGTCAGATTCGGTCCAACGAAATGCGACCAATGTGGCATGTGCTACTCGCCGGACGTGCGTGCGGACGTGCGTGCACACGAGCGACACCATGCGAATGTGATGCGTGTTGGCAAGTTGACGCTGTGCACGCTGAACGCAGCGTTTCTCAGTGTCCTGCAATCAGCTTTCTGTGTTCAGGTATGCAGTGGGGACGCATGGGGCATGAATATACGGCCTATTTATTCGCACGTGTCAGACGTCACTGACGTCATGCACTCTCACTTGTTATGCACAGCAACGTCTTGACTGACTAATCTTGCAGTCTCTATAGCTGACTTCATCATGTTGGTATTATCGACCATTTAACAACTGAATTGTTGCATAGATTCACTCCTTGTTAAACGTTTTCACACAATGCTCTATTCTGCGCTTTATGTTGATTGTCGCCATCGTGGCCTGCCTGCGTGGTCTCACCTAGCACGTTAGACTCTTGTCTGTGCAATCGGGGCACTCGAGCCCCGCCGAGGCGTGTATAGACACTTAATGACAGAAAAACTCGATTGGTGCCCTGCTCGATGGCGTTCTGTACGCTTTTCTGAAATCGCCCTCCTGGCTAAAAACATCGCCAAAAATCTCCCGTTCGTTCTGCAGGAACTAACAGACGGCAGTATCCTGTGCGTAACGTCTGCCTCGAAAGGTCGTTTGAAAGTGCGACTCGATCGAATTTTACGCGAATTGGTGAATGAGGAAATTGGCTTTTCGTCTGCGGACTTGTCCATTTGGACCAACAAGCGGCAATGTTTCGTTTTCGTCAGCAAGGCAACGGCGACTACTGGCACCGACAGTGCTCGCACCGTAGCTGGTTGTGTACTCATCGATCCCATCAGAAGTGCAACCCGAGTCGATAATGACGAAGGTCACGAAGTGTGTGTCTCAATTGCTATTCTCGAGCCCATCCATGCCCACAAGCTCAAGCTAGTTCCAATATCCAAATGAAGTTTTCGCGACTATGGTCTTGACTTTGACACGGCACTCGTCACTCGATTGTTTGTGTTGTTTTCAGAAATGGAACTTCTTTGCAAAATGCCAACTACGTGCAAACGAGAACCGGATGCCTGAGTTTGTGGTGTGTTTCTGCGTTTGCAGTGTGTTGTCGCAGAGCAGCGAGCGTTGTTGGGCGTCAATCGGATCTGGGTGCACCCGGGGTGGCGCCGACGGCAAGTGGCGACCCGTCTGCTCGACGCAGCGCGGTGCAACTTCTATTTGGGTCATGTCGTGCCACGCGCTGCGATCGCATTTTCGGACCCGACCGAAGCGGGCGCCTGTTTCGCGCGACGCTACTGCGCCGGCCAATTGGCCGTGTATAAATTTGCGGAGCACAATTGAAACGGAGCCGTTCGAGTGATCGTCACAATGTTATGGCATTTGTTTGGTTTTGTTATTGTTCTTCACACCGGTGCTTTTTTCACTGTTTATGTTACAAGTGGTCGTATGGTCAGTTTCTTTTGCAAAAGCCGTTTTACAAGTCCATTCTGTTGTATATGTTACCGGGGACCGATCATGGCGAAAATTCGATGCAAATAAAAATAAATTCAATATCGGACGATTTGTTATGTTGGGTGTATTTTCCAAATTTTTTGGGGTGTTATTCCCCGTGGTGTATTTGCTTTCACGAAACAATCTGTAAGTGTAGTTGATGATGCCATTTTTGCCGTCAGAAACCTCAAGCGCGATGGCGATGAACGCCGGTGCTGGCCAGCAGCCGATGCCCAAGGAGGCACGCGACTCCATACAAAACGTCATCCGGTTTCTTCAAGCGAATGGACTAAACGTGAGCCATTCATTGTCGAAAAGCTCCATGTTCATGTGATTTTGTTGTTGGAATTTTAGGTGATGTTTTTGCCCGGGTAACCCAGAGAAGCATATGCACCCATAGTTCGAATTTTATGATTGGTTTCTTTCGCAAGAACTACGCAGTTGCATGAATTGATTGTCCCATCAGGATCTGAGCGAACGGTTGGCGAATGAAACTGTGGCTCTGGTGCAAGCGGCGACGGGCCTCTCCGAAAGACAACCGTCCCCCGACGGTGCACAATTTCAGTCGACCGCTGGAGAGGGGCAAGTTTCTTTGCAGTGAAACATTGATTGTTTGAAATCTGCTCAACCTTGTTTTTTATCAGCAGTTTGTTGGTAATTCTCTTTTTTTTTCTGTCGCTAGGCCAAAATGTTACTGTGTCATCCATCCATCCATTTTATTTCGCGAAAAGCAGGAAACTCCGATAAAACTGTGTCAAACTATTTCCACGGTTTGCAGTGTCACCCATGAGCCCGATCAACTGGTGCAGAGTTACGCGCAGTTTGTTGCGTTCGTTGACAATGCACTCGACTATTTGAAGGTGCGCACGTCCTGTGCAAATTTGTTGTGGAACGTGAAAAAAAAATGAATAAAACTGGTGTTTTTGCAGCCTGAATTGGGCGCACTGCTATTCCCGTTGTTTTCGTTCATTTATATTGAGTTGCTGCAGTCGCGCGTTGTTGCAGGTTGGTATGATGATGGTCAATGAACGCCACTAGACCAACAAATAAACAAGTACCTTTGGCCATGCACAGAGTCTGCCAAAAAAGCAGCGGACTTTTTCGAACGTTTTCACCGGCTGCAGTTGGCGTTTTGGCAGAAAGACTGCGAGGAGTTGGCGACGTTGACATCGGTCGATGACCTGGCAAACAGTGACACCGTTCGCATGTTGCGGTCGGTTGGCAGATGAGATTGAAAGTGCACGGACAAAGAAAGATGGCATTCTAACGTGGAAAAAGCATCTAAAAAGTTGCTATCGATCGCAGGTTGTTTTCGTTCAGATCAGTCAAGTACACACTACGCATGAGTCGTGCGGCGTTGGGCGTGCTGAAGACGTTCGTTGATACGAATGCTCAAATTGAACGCGTCATTTGTGAACATCTGCACATCGAACGTTTGTATTACTCTTGTGGAAACATTTGTATTCAACTTTTGAACACAATTTTGCATACGGATACTGCTGCTTTGTTGATGAAAATGAATTTGCGTGCAATAGGTCGCTGTTTTGCAGCATTGGATGGTAGACCACGCTCTTCGGATACTGTGCACGCTGTGTCGGGCGCACTAATGGGCGAGGCGCAGAAAGCCTGTTAGTCTTTCTAATATTTTGGGGTTTCTGTTTCTGCGACTCAGTGAGTTTGCAGAACGGGAATTTGTTTCATACATGAAGTTTGCAGAACGTCAAGCGTGAAACTGACTTCTTGTCCGTGTCTCTATGATGCATTGAGTCGCCGAACCCCAAACAGAGCAAATATTGAGCGCAATTTATGGAACTTGAAGCGCTGGCATTACTTCACGCGGCGTCACTTCCTGAAGTTCACATTGATAAAGCAAAAACTGCAGCTTTACCTGACCGTGACGCCTGTGTGCTGGAGACGCGCGTGGCTGCACGGAGGCGCCTTCAGAAAACATAAAATGCTCTTGGAAACTTGTGTGGATTATAATTTCTCATTTCTGAAATGCGCCCGCAGTGAACAAAGCGAAAATGCTGCACGGCGTTGCTCGCGAGGAGTTTCTCGTGGCGTCGGCGTCCGAGTCGGCCGACGCTGCCGGGGGCACAGGCATCGCCGGCGAGCTCTCAAAGAAGAAGAGGGCTGCGCGCGCACGCGAGGCGAGGGACGCCAAAAAGAACAAAGACCCAAATGCGCCGCCGTTCAGTAGGATACCGCTGCCGGATTGGTGTGTTTGTTCACGTTCAACTGTGAAGGCGTTCCAGTAGTTTTTGAAATGGTCGGTGGTGTGATGAAGAACGAAGCAGAAGGACAACGCTCCCTCGACCACCTGAAATCTGAATGCACTGACAAACAAGGGAAACCTTTGAATCATCAAGACGTTAATGATACGTCAAAAAAACTACCTTTGCTCCAGGACCGAATCAGTGAAAGCCGAGAAACGCCAAGCGCACAAAGAAGCGCTGAAGCGAGTGAAGTTGTCGCCGTCGCATCTGCCGTCCGTCTGTATGTACACGCTGCTGAATGCAGACAGCGGGTTAGTGCAAGCAAGACGCCACTGCCTGTACAATTGTTTTCAGAAAAAAGAATGCGTGAGAAATTGTATAATGTGCGAGGACGGTAGTATGCAATTACATCGCAGTTATTTGCAATTAGCTATGTGCCCAGCTTTGCTGGTCTGAAGCTGGATTTCCTTGCGCATATAAGGCTGACACTTACAATGTATCGAATAAAATCAATCAAGCAAACACGATGCGTAACATGACGTGCCGCAGATGCGTACGTCTGCGTGAACGGCAGTACCAGCTATGCCGCATGCGCATACTTATGAACGGGCCTTTATTCAGCGTATCGGCGTGCGAGCTGAGTGAGAACTCGTCGATGTTAGCCGTCGGCTATGGCAATTCGACGGTGCACGTGTGGTCGATGAACAACGAACCGCTGCGCAGTGTGAAGCCAACGGCTGAATTGGAGACCTTGGATCAGGAGGATGGTTCGTGACGCGTTTTAGCAGAATGCACGCGCAGCCACGAAAACTACAGGAAGCGGCAAAGAATTATTGAAAGAGCGAAAGCTAATTCACAGAGAACGTGCGTCAAAAGATGTTGACCGAGGTGGAGCGCTCACGAACGCAGAGGAGTCTGTGCGGTCATTGTGGCGCCGTGTACGGCGCGAGTTTTGCACCCGACCGACGCACCCTGCTGACTTGCTCCGAAGATGCAACCAGTTAGTCGTTGGCCATATGTGTAATCTATTGTTGTCATTGCCGGTAAACGCGTTAAACGTCGTGTTCCCAGCGATAAACGCCCTCCGAGAAACCCGACCAATCGCCAGTCAAGACGCGCCACTGTTTTATTTATTATGGGCTTGATCGATCTCGTGTGTTCACAAATACGAGACAATAACGCGCAAAGCTTTGTTATCATATCATAACTCCACCTCCGCGCATCGGCGGCATGCTCATGCTCATGCTCCAATCGCGGTACACGTCACGCGCCCATTTTTCTGTTATAAAAAGCGTGGGCTAAGCTTAGGAACATACATATCACTTTGATTTAGTTTAGGATTAGGTTTAGGCTGAGTCTTATGTAGGAACCAAGAGAAAGGCGTACAAATACATTTGCAGTACGTCTTTGGAGTACGGAGTTGTGGAAGAACCTTGTTGTCTATCGCGCTGGTACGTATCCGATATGGGACGTGCAAATGTGGTAAGCCGGCAGCAACTTTGAGCGACTCGCTGCAAGGTCGCTTCAAAATCGTCCGTCGAACAAACAAATTGCAACTGGTGTCGCATTGGTTTCAGTGCCCGTGGTTACTATTTCGCGAGTGGAGGCGCGGATCGCAGCGCTCTCCTCTGGAGCACCGATCGGTTGCACCCCGTTCGTCTGTTCGCAGACCACTTATCGGATGTGAACGTCTGTATTTACTTCGTATTTGCTTTTCATTTTTTTCACGCACCATGCTTTCAAGCATCTTGCGCATTTCGCACAGTGTGTCGAATTCCACGGCAACTGTAATTATTTGGCGACCGGCTCCGAGGACCGCAGCATTCGCGTCTGGGACCTGCTCTCGGGCGCCTGTGTCCGCTTCCTCACTGGCCACAAAGTGCGTTCTTGTTCATTTGGACATTTTTTATGAATGAAGTTGGTAATGGTATGAATATGTACATTCAGTATCACGTGAATTCGGTCCATAAAAATGGGGCGAGTCCTTTTTATCGATTACATCAGTCCACGAGGTCGAATTCAACACTTCTACTTCTGTGTCGGTTTTCGTTTTCGACACTTTCGGCCGTTTCTGTTCTTGCTGAGCGAAATAATTGAAAGTAGAAATACAGAATAACAAGTGCTGGCAATAGCGTCCATGTCAACAGTTCACAGTCAACATAAGTCGTGATCATTTTTGGTTATTTTTGCGGTTTTTTTCGTTTGATTTTATCCATTTTTTTAGCTTTTGTTTATTTTATAAAGGTCTCCGTGCTACGCTGTTCTTACAGTTTTATGGGAGTTCCGGCGGTTCGCGAGATGAAATTAATTAATGAATGATTGAATCATTGTTGACCGTTTTGTTGAATCGATGAATCATTTTGTTGAAATCGGTGTTTTTATTTCTGGCTGCTCGCAAAAAAACAATAGTTTCAGTAACAAATTGCAGAGTGCCGTGTGCCGAATGCGCTGCTCGCACGACGGTCGATTGCTCGCTGCATCCGGTTCGTGGGCGAAGTTTTGAATCTGTTTGGAAAAAAAAACTAAATGTTTTCATTGAAAGTCCATATAAGTCCTTCGGGCGGACGCCACTATAAATTGAACACAACTAGCGCATGTGAATGTGTTTTGTATGCTCATGTTGCCATGCGCAGTCATCACGAGACGATGCATGCCCATTTACGATTGCAGGCTATGATGGTCGCCTACTAATTTGGGATATTACTGTGGGAAAACTGTTGGCCTCTGTGAACGCAGGAGATGGCAAACCAATACATGCAATGACATTCTCACGCGACAATGCCGTGCTCGCCTTTGGTACGTTTTTGCTAAGAAAGAATAGAGAAGTGTTGAACTTAGTTGCAGTGCGGCAAGTTCATTGGCTTGGAGCAGCCGATGAGAAGACTTGTTACTCAGCTCTGGACTCATCGTATGAGGCTACAGTCCAACCATTCATAACATAATACAACTCGCTGATTGGTCGGCTCCTCACGCTCCGCACCCTTTCAGGATTTTTTGATTGTTGAGCGGTTTCTTTTTTATCGTTTCATGCCAAAAAATTTAAATCGATGAACTACCGAATTCCAAACGTTTGCGTTTGTTAAAATTTAAAAAAAACTTAAAAAGTTGTTTGGTTGCTTGACTGCAACGACGTCGTCGATAATTTGTGCTT
>JASANC010002390.1:0-37338 GCA_030248135.1 Theristus sp. LFF4_11 | reverse complement strand
TAGGGTTGTTAAAAAAAATGAAATTTTTTTAAAAAAAAAAGTGATTAAAAAAAAACAAAAATGCCGATTTTTAAAAAAAAAAATTCGAAAAATTTTCCTCTAATATGCTCTGAAAACCTCAATTTTGGCACAATTTTTCGAAAGTTCAACAAAAATTTTCTTTGATTATACCTCGTAAAACCTTTAGCAGTCGATTTTGGGCCGTTTTACCGACTGATTTTAGGCTTCGACAACATCTGCGATGAAGTTTTTGAGCGTCCCAAAGCTTAGCCTACCATTTCCGATGCAGATAAGGTGACGATTCGCCTCGCAGAGCGTCCGATTGTGCTCGCTGCTCCGTTTGCAAGCGCTACGTTGTCTGGTTGCTGCTTCGTGTCGTGTCGTCGCGACACGAAAAACACAGAAATTTTTGTAAAATACAGAATATTTTGTGCAAACAAGCTGCTTGTTTGGTCAGAAACAACAAAATCTATGCAGGGACAGACACAAACGTCAAGAAAAATGCAAAAATTACGGTATTTTTGAAAAAAAATTGAGATGAGATTGACCACCGTGAGGGGGGGGGGGGCGATCCGGTGGTTTCTCGCGGAGGGGGGTGGGGGGAGTCTAGTACCCGTGTCGAGGTAAAGGGGGGGAGGGGGGTACACGGGTATCTGCCCGTGCCCGGGCAGGATTTTCGGCTGCGGGGGGGGTGGACCTCCCCCACCCCCCCCGCACTTTCGCTACTGATGAAGATGGTCAAGTTATCATATATTCAGCTTATATTATGGACTTTATAGACAAAAAATCATGATTTTGGACAAAAAATGTAGTGTGTACGGAACATTTTGGGGGGGGGTCTCCGCCAGACAAAATTGCATGGGGGGTGGGGGGGGGGGGTGTCGGGCACATGTTCGAGGGGGGGGGGCCGATGGGGGGGGGGGGTGCCCGGTTTTAGGGGGGGGGTGGCACGGTGCCCCCCCACCCCCCCCCCCCCCGACGGTCTCTGGTGCTCTGGGGGGTGTACCCCCCACCCCCCCCCCTCGCCCACGGTACTGCTGGGGGGGTGTCACTGTACCGCATGCTCATGCTCATGATCCACTAGCGCGCCTGCACACGCTCCGGCCCCAACAAAAACTTGTTCAAAACGCAATTGTTCTGACATCTACCTTCTTGAAAAGGCTTGGCTTAGGTTAGGATTAGGTTAGGAATTGGTTTGGCTTAGGATTAGGCTTTAGGATTAAGATTCGTAAAACTACAAAGCTAAACCGGAGCTGGAGCTGATCCCTGATCCCAATGTTTCACCCCTTCAACAAAGCTGTCAATCAAGGCACTTTCACTTTGTTAAAAAGGCTTCACTTAGGATTAGGATTAGGTTTAGGATTAGGAACCTACAACGACTTCATTAGGATTAGGATTGGGCTTAGGAATAGGAACCTACAACGACTTCATTGAAACCGAACTAAACAACAAAACAGACTGTAAACTTGGCTTTGGTTTAGTAATGTAGGCAAAGCATTAAGATTTGAAACAAGTCCGTTTTAGCAATGTCCGACAACGCGCGTGTTTTACCTGAAGCGGATTTTAGAAAAGAAGGGCAGCCGCTTTAGGATTAGGTTTTGGTTTAGGCTTGTTTAGGCAACGTCTACCAACATCAGTGCTTTGATTTAGTACGACAGGCCAACCAAAATTTCAAAGCCCCTAACATAAAAATTGACCTGGCGCTTCTTTTTTAAAACGCACGCGCACGGGCATCGGCATGCTCATGCTCATGATCCATTAGCGCGCCTGCACACGCTCCGGCCTCAACAAAAACTTGTTCAAAACGCAATTGTTCTGACATCTTCCTTTCCGAAAAGGCTTGGCTTAGGTTAGGATTAGGTTAGGATCAAGTTAGGCTGAGGATTAGGTTTTAGGATTAGGATTTGAATTAGGCCCGTTTAAACAATGTCCAACGTTTAAACAACGTTAAAAACAGTTGAATAGTTGAACATTTTTATTCACCTTTTCACTGTTCAGCGAAAAAACTGGTTCTATAAAAGTGAATAGCGTGGTGACAGTGAAAAGTGAACAGTAAAACGTGAATAGTGAACAGTGTTTTGAACAGTGAATTTCAACTGTTCAACTGTTCACTTTTATGGAACTGGCCACAGACTCGCGACACCATCGGAAGAATTGATCGAATTTCAAGGCGGTATGTTTGTCTTCACTTTAGCATTAGCTTAGCTGGGGACAATTAGTGACGTTTTGGGGGTCAAAACACAAGAAGAGGCATGGTGAAGGTTTGGAAAAGGGGTAATTGAGGTCATCAAAACAAAATCTGCAAAGTTCCTCCATACGGGAGTCATTCGGGAGGCGCTTGCATGACTTACTTGACTTAGTTCGTCGCTCCGCGTAGCGCGGCTTCCGTTGTTCGGGCTTCGACGCCGTTCACCACCGTTCCGGTTTTGTACGTGATCGCCTCGATGTTTGCCGACCATCGCTGCCTGTCGTTCGCGCTCGCCTGAATAGTGCGGTACCAACTGCTGTAGTCGCCTCGCTTCTCAGCTGTCTCCGAACGCGGATACAGAATGCGCCCTCTCGCGTTGGTGTAGAGCGGTTTTGTCTCAGTTTTTGTGATCTCTCGCCACGTCACCTTCGGTCGCCCTCGCGCCCGCCGCCAGTCACGCTCCGCGCACGCCATGATCGCCCGCGCGGGAATGCGGCTCGGACTCATGCGCGCCACATGCCCCAGCCACCGTAGACGTCGCAGCTGAATCAGCTGCGTGATGTCGCCCTGAGTGTTCGCCTTCGGCCCGAATGCGCGACGTTGCACGGTTTTATTTGTGACGCGATCAGACCAGTGAGTGCCGGTGATGGAACGGAGCCACTGATTGTCTTGCACTTTTATTTTATTTAATGTTGAATTGTTAAGCGACCACAATTCGCAGCCGTAGAGCAGCGACGAGCGGATGCACGCCGAGTACACCCGTGCCTTTGTGCGTATTGACACGTCGTGCGATCGCCACAGCCGCCGCAGGCTGTGGAACGCCAGGGCAGACAGCTTGATGCGCCGATGAACATCGTCTGAACAGTCATTGTTCGCGTTTATTACCGCCCCCAAGTAGACCGCCGAGTCGACTCTTGGCAGTTGCACGCCGTCGATCGTAACGTCTGCCGCGTCCCCGGCGGGCCAGTCTGCGGCGAGCAATTCGCATTTTGCCGGCGCAAAACGCAGACCGACTCGTCCAGCTGCATTTGTCAGAGCGTTTAGGCCTCGCTGCAGTGAGGGCGTGGTCTGCGCAAATATGACCACGTCATCCGCGAATTCCAGTGATCTGAAGGTCGTCAACTGTAGCCCCTCCGTGCCGCTGCAGCCCATGGTAATGCCGTAACAGTCCCCGCAGTCGGTCTGAGCCTGTCGGATTATCCTGTCCATCACAAATGTGAACAGGACAGGACTGAGGACTCCTCCCTGCCAGACGCCGGTTCTCGGTTCAAACGCTGCAGATAGGCCGCCGTATGCCCGGATTTTGGTACGCTGCTCGGTGTAGATTGCTTTTATTAGAGATATTATTTTTGCCGGGAATCCGCCGGCGGCGAGAATATCGAACATTTTTTCTCTGTCGATAGAGTCAAAGGCACCTCGAATGTCAAGAAATGCCATCAGTGTCGGCCGATTGTAGAGCGCTCGCGTCTCCGTCAGCTGCCGCAGGGTGAATACGTTATTGACTGTGCCCCGGCCCACGCGGAAACCGGCCTGCTCTTCTCTCGCCAGTTGCTCTCTCAGCGTCGCTATGCGTACTAGCACAATTGTTTCGAACAGTTTAGTGATTGTCGGCAACAGGTTGATTCCTCTATAGTTTGCACACTCCATTCTTGATTTTTTCTTGTGTATCGGAATGCAGACAGACTCTCTCCACTCAGGCGGAATCTGCTCTGTGTCCCAGATGCGCCTCACGCTTTCGCTACTGGTTCGAATTTTTTTAAACTTTAACCTTTAACCAAAAACCTAAAGCTTCATTACTAAAGCGCACGCGCACGGCATCGGCATGCCAGAATTATGTTTAGCTTGGAATTAGGCTTTAGGACCTGGCGGCAGTACCGAAGACGAGGGGGGGTGGGGGGGTACACCCCCCCAGAGCACCCGAGACCTCCGCGTGGGGGGGGGGGGTGGGGGGGTCACGCGACACCCACCCCCCAAAACCTGACACTGGACCATCCAAAACCTAGGGTTGTTAAACAAAAATAAAAATTTAAAAAAAAAGTGATTAAAAAAAAAACAAAAATGCCGATTTAAAAAAAAAATTCGAAAAATTTTCCTCTAATATGCTCTGAAAACCTCAATTTTGGCACAATTTTTCGAAAGTTCAACAAAAATTTTCTTTGATTATACCTCGTAAAACCTTTAGCAGTCGATTTTGGGCCGTTTTACCGACTGATTTTAGGCTTCGACAACATCTGCGATGAAGTTTTTGAGCGTCCCAAAGCTTAGCCTACCATTTCCGATGCAGATAATGTGACGATTCGCCTCGCAGAGCGTCCGATTGTGCTCGCTGCTCCGTTTGCAAGCGCTACGTTGTCTGGTTGCTGCTTCGTGTCGTGTCGTCGCGACACCATCAGAAGAATTGATCGAATTTCAACAAGGCGGTATGTTTGTCTTCACTTTAGCATTAGCTTAGCTGGGGACAATTAGTGACGTTTTGGAGGTCAAAACACAAGAAGAGGCATGGTGACGGTTTGGAAAAGGGGTAATTGAGGTCACCAAAACAAAATCTGCAAAGTTCCGCCATACGGGAGTCATTCGGGAGGCGCTTGCATATCATATGTGGTTCTTCGGACTCCCTGATTGATTTAGCACAACTTTGATTTTTGAATTTTTTTTTTTTAAAATTTTTTTTTTTTAAACAAAAATGACGATTTTTGTTTTTTTTAACAACCCTACCCCCCCCCCCCTCGAAATTTGCTAGACACCCCCCACCCCCCCCCCTAGATGGACCTAAGTAACAGTGACACCCCCCAAAAATTTTCTCGGACCACCCAAAAATCATGAATTTTTGCTCAAAAATCATGATTTTTTGTCTTTAAAGTCCATAATATAAGCTAAATATATGATAACTTGACATTCTTCATTGTAATTTCAAAGATTTTGCAGCAAAATTTAGCGTTTTTCCTTCAAAATTTAAGCGAAAAAATCTCATGGGTGGGGTGGGGGTGTGCACCCCCCCCAGAAAATTTTCTACAACAGTGCACCCCCCATGGCCCACGCCTGGGGGGCAGTACCGTGGGCCCAAAACAATTTTCGAAGGGGGGGTATGGTGCCGTGGGGGGGGGGGTGCCGACCAAAAAGTGAGGGGGGGTCCAACCTATGGTAACGTGGGACCCCCCCCCATGGGGGTCCCCTGGGGGGGGTGCGTTTTTTCAAAATTTTCTGTGGGGGGGTCCACCCCCCCCCCACTCCCCATGATAATTTTTCGCTTAAATTTTGAAGGAAAAACGCTAAATTTTGCTGCAAAATCGTTGAAATTACAATGAAGATCAGTAGCGAAAGCGGGACCTCGGGTGAGGGGGGGGGTGTTTGCCTAATTTTAGAGGGGGGGGGGTCAGGTGCCTTCTCGGTGAGGGGGGGGGGGTGCACGGGCAGCAAATTTTCCTGAGGGGGGGGGTGCACTGGCAGAAAAATTTCGTGAGGGGGGGGGTGCACGGGATCGCACGGGTAATACCAAAATTTTCCCTTAGAAAAACACAGAAATTCTTGTAAAATACAGAATATTTTGTGCAAACAAGCTGCTTGTTTGGTCAGAAACAACAAAATCTATGCAGGGACAGACACAAACGTCAAGAAAAATGCAAAAATTACGGTATTTTTGGAAAAAAATTGAGATGAGATTGACCACCGTGAGGGGGGGGGTGCGATCCAGTGTTTTCTCGCGGAGGGGGGTGGGGGGAGTCTAGTACCCGTGTCGAGGTAAAGGGGGGGGGGGGGGGTGGGGTGGGGGGGGGGTACACGGGTATCTGCCCGTGCACGGGCAGGATTTTTCGGCTGAGGGGGGGGTGGACCTCCCCCACCCCCCCGCACTTGCGCTACTGATGAAGATGGTCAAGTTATCATATATAGCTTATATTATGGACTTTATAGACAAAAAACCATGATTTTCGAAAAAAAAATTTAGTGTGTTTGGAAAAATTTTGGGGGGGGGGTCTCCGCCAGACAAAATCTCATGGGGGGGGGGGGGGGGGGGGGGGTGGGGGGCGGGGGGGGGGGGGGGGGGGGGGGTGTCGGCCAGGAATTTTTCCCGAGGGGGGGGGGTCCGATGGGGGGGTTCGCGGTTAGGGGAAAAAAAATCCGATTTTTTAAATTAAAAAAAAAATTTTTTTTTTAAATTTTTTTTACAAGTTAGGTTTGTTCGAAGCGTCTCGTCGAGCTTTCGCTGAGTTCATCTAGACTATTTTCAGAACGATCCGGAAAACTATAAGAGCGAAAATCGTGTTTTATTGAAATTATGTCCATTTCATAGAGGGAAAGTTGCATTTTCAACAGTAAAACAGGACAATTTTCGACGTGTACTTGAATATTGAACCGTTCTTAGTTGTTCCTCTTTTAGAAAAATTACCAAAATTTGACTGTGTTCAAAAATTCTGTTTGCCGCAGCTAAGTCGGCAACCCCCGTGGACACGGTCGCCCCCCCACCCCCAAGACACTTACTTTCAGGTTCACCAGCTATGCTATCTGCCACATGGCGAGAGCCCACTCTTCAAATCATCGTATCGAAAACACGTACCATGATTTCGCGATCACGTTGCGGGCAACTGACAGACGCAAGTTTAACACGTTAGTTTAGCTAGCATCGCAAGTTTTAACATGTGGCCATGTTATCGGGTATCTGAAACACGGTCGTGTGATGTGGTATTAACCAACATCCCCGCTCCAATTGTTTACCAATATCTCGCACAACGCCCTTGTAGACCTATTACGTACTCCAATCAACATTAGATCCTGTTCATCTCATGGCATACCGACTGAAAAAAAATGTTCTAAGTTGCAATAAAACGATTTCTGTAACGATATCTCAATTCAGTTAAGTCATTTCAACGCTAAAAATTGACTCAGAAGTCATCCAAATCGAAAAACATGGAGTACGTCGGCCGACCAAATAATGACATGTACCTAAGCACACAAAGAAGTTGGGAAGAAAATTTGGTTTTGAACTTCTCAAAAAATTGCTTACAAATCGAATTTTCAGAGCAAAGTAGAAGAAAAATTTTTCAAATTTTTTTTTAAGTTTAAAAAAAAATCCAAATTTTTTTTTAAAAAAAAACGAAAAAAAAAATTTTTTTTTTCAAAGCCCCTAACCCTAGGGGGGGGGTCGTTGGGGGTGGGACGGTGCCCCCCTCTTCGACCCCCCCCCCCCCCCCACCCGCGTGCTTGGGTCTAGGGGGTGTACCCCCACCCCCCCCCTCGCCCACGGTCTTGTGGGGGGTGTCACTGTACCGCATGCTCCATGCTCATGATCCACTAGCGCGCCTGCACCCTCTCGGCCCCAACAAAAACTTGTTCAAAACGCAATTGTTCTGACATCTACCTTCTTGAAAAGGTTTGGCTTAGGTTAGGATTAGGTTAGGAATTGGTTTGGTTTAGGATTAGGCTTTAGGATTAAGATTCGTAAAACTACAAAGCTAAACCGGAGCTGGAGTTGATCCCTGATCCCAATGTTTCACCCCTTCAACAAAGCTGTCAATCAAGGCACTTTCACTTTGTTAAAAAGGCTTCACTTAGATTAGGATTAGGTTTAGGATTAGGAACCTACAACGATTTCATTAGGATTAGAGATTGGGCTTAGGATTAGGAACCTACAACGACTTCATTGAAACCGAACTAAACAACAAAACAGACTGTAAACTTGGCTTTGGTTTAGTAATGTAGGCAAAGCATTAAGATTTGAAACAAGTCCGTTTTAGCAATGTCCGACAACGCGCGTGTTTTACCTGAAGCGGGATTTTAGAAAAGAAGGCAGCCGCTTTAGGATTAGGTTTTGGTTTAGGCTTGTTTAGGCAACGTCTACCAACATCAGTGCTTTGATTTAGTACGACAGGCCAACCAAAATTTCAAAGCCCCTAACATAAAAATTGACCCGGCGCCTCTTCTTTTAAAACGCACGCGCACGGGCATCGGCATGCTCATGCTCATGATTCACTAGCGCGCCTGCACACGCTCCGGCCTCAACAAAAACTTGTTCAAAACGCAATTGTTCTGACATCTTCCTTTCCGAAAAGGACTTGGCTTAGGTTATGGATTAGGTTAGGATCAAGTTAGGCTGAGGATTAGGTTTTTAGGATTAGGATTTGAATTAGCCCGTTTAAACAATGTCCAACGTTTAAACAACGTTAAAAACAGTTGAATAGTTGAACATTTTTGTTCACCTTTTCACTGTTCAGCGAAAAAACTGGTTCTATAAAAGTGAATAGCGTGGTGACAGTGAAAAGTGAACAGTAAAACGTGAATAGTGAACAGTGTTTTGAACAGTGAATTTCAACTGTTCAACTGTTCACTTTTATGGAACTGGCCACAGACTCGCTATGACACCATCGGAAGAATTGATCGAATTTCAAGGCGGTATGTTTGTCTTCACTTTAGCAAAAGCTTAGCTGGGGGACAATTAGTGACGTTTTGGGGGGTCAAAACACAAGAAGAGGAATGGTGAAGGTTTGGAAAAAGGGGTAATTGAGGTCATCAAAACAAAATCTGTAAAGTTCCTCCATACGGGAGTCATTCGGGAGGCGCTTGCATTGCATATCATATGTGGTTCTTCGGACTCCTGATTGATTTAGCACAACTTTTTAATTTTTTGAAATTTATTTAAAAACAACAAAAATGACGATTTTTGTTTTTTTTAACAACCCTAACCCCCCTCCGCGAGAAAACGATTTGTATACACGTAATGCATCATTATTAAAACAGGTGCATGTGCAGTGGCGGTAGCCCCCCATGAAATTTTGTCTGGCGGAGACCCCCCCCCAAAAATAGTCCGTGCACACTTAATTTTTTTTGGGAATTAATGATTTTTTGTGTAGGAAGTCCAGAATAGAAGCTGAATATATGATAACTTGACCATCTTCATCAGTAGCGAGTGCGGGGGGGGGGGGGGGTGGGGGGAGGTCCACCCCCCCCCTCAGCCGAAAAGCCTGCCCGTGCACGGGCAGATACCTGTGTACCCCCCTCCCCCCCTTTTTACCTCGACACGGGTACTAGACTCCCCCCACCCCCCTCCGCGAGAAAACACGGGCTCGCACACCCCCCCCCCCCCTCACGGTGGTCAATACCCCATCTCAATTTTTTTCAAAAATACCGTAATTTTGCATTTTTCTTGACGTTAGTGTCTGTCCCTGCATATATTTTTTTGTTTCTGACCAAACAAGCAGCTTGTTTGCAAAAAATTTTCTGTATTTTAAAATAATTTCTGTTTTTTTATATGCAAAAAATTTGGTATTACCCGTGCGAGCCCGTGCACCCCCCCCTCACGAAATTTTTCTGCCAGTGCACCCCCCCCCCCTCAGGAAAATTTGCTGCCCGTGCACCCCCCCCCTCACCGAGAAGGCACCTGACCCCCCCCTCTAAAATTAGGCAAACACCCCCCCCCCTCACCCGAGGTCCCGCTTTCGCTACTGATCTTCATTGTAATTTCAACGATTTTGCAGCAAAATTTAGCGTTTTTTCTTCAAAATTTAAGCGAAAAATTATCATGGGAGGGGGGGTGGACCCCCCCCACAGAAAAATTCGAAAAACGCACCCCCCCCATGGGACCCCCATGGGGGGGGGTCCCATTTACCATGGGGGGTTGACCCCCCCCCCCTCCTTTTTGGTCGGCACCCCCCCCCCCCCACGGCACCCATACCCCTTCGAAAATTGTTTTGGGCCCACGGTACCGCCCCCCAGGCGTGGGCCATGGGGGGTGCACTGTTGTAGAAAATTTTCTGGGGGGGGGGTGCACAGACCTCACCCCACCCGGGAGATTTTTTCGCTTAAATTTTGAAGGAAAAACGCTAAATTTTGCTGCAAAATCTTTGAAATTACAATGAAGAATGTCAAGTTATCATATATTTAGCTTATATTATGGACTTTAAAGACAAAAAATCATGATTTTTGAGCAAAAATTCATGATTTTTGGGTGGTCCGAAAAAATTTTTGGGGGGTGTCACTGTTACTTAGGTCCATCTAGGGGGGGGGTGGGGGGTGTCTAGCAAATTTCGAGGGGGGGGTAGGGTTGTTAAAAAAAACAAAAATCGTCATTTTTGTTTAAAAAAAAAAAATTTTTTTTTTAAAAAAAAAATTCAAAAATCAAAGTTGTGCTAAATCAATCAGGGAGTCCGAAGAACCACATATGATATGCAAGCGCCTCCCGAATGACTCCCGTATGGCGGAACTTTGCAGATTTTGTTTTGGTGACCTCAATTACCCCTTTTCCAAACCGTCACCATGCCTCTTCTTGTGTTTTGACCTCCAAAACGTCACTAATTGTCCCCAGCTAAGCTAATGCTAAAGTGAAGACAAACATACCGCCTTGTTAAATTCGATCAATTCTTCTGATGGTTTCGCGACGACACGACACGAAGCAGCAACCAGACAACGTAGCGCTTGCAAACGGTGCAGCGAGCACAATCGGACGCTCTGCGAGGCGAATCGTCACCTTATCTGCATCGGAAATGGTAGGCTAAGCTTTGGGACGCTCAAAAACTTCATCGCAGATGTTGTCGAAGCCTAAAATCAGTCGGTAAAACGGTCCAAAATCGACTGCTAAAGGTTTTACGAGGTATAATCAAAGAAAATTTTTGTTGAACTTTCGAAAAATTGTGCCAAAATTGAGGTTTTCAGAGCATATTAGAGGAAAATTTTTCGAATTTTTTTTTTTAAAAAACGGCAACATTTTTGTTTTTGTTTTTTTCATCACTTTTTTTTAAAATTTTGATTTTTGTTTAACAACCCTCCCCAGTAATACCAAATTTTTGCCTTAGAAAAACACAGAAATTCTTGTAAAATACAGAATATTTTGTGCAAACAAGCTGTTTGGTCAGAAACAACAAAATCTATGCAGGGACAGACACAAACGTCAAGAAAAATGCAAAAATTACGGTATTTTTGGAAAAAATTGAGATGAGATTGACCACCGTGACGTGAGGGGGGGGGGGGGGGTGCGATCCCGTGTTTTCTCGCGGAGGGGGGTGGGGAGTCTAAGTACCCGTGTCGAGGTAAAGGGGGGAGGGGGGTACACACAGCCCGTGCACGGGCAGGATTTGCCCCCCCCCTCGCTATTCGAACTGATTCGAACCCGGCATGCGGTCGATCCGGTACCGGTCGATCCGGTACGGTCGATCCGGTACCGGTCGATCCGGTACCTGGCAATTTTCTAGGGCGGTCGATCCGGTACCAGGTCGATCCGGTACTCGGTCGATCCGGTACCAATTGAAATTTTCAACTGTTTTAGCATTCAATTCAATTTGTTTCTGATTTGTTTTCCATTTTTCTTCGTTTCTCTCATTTTATCTGATGTCTGAAACATTTTACCGCAGGTTTTTTCGCGGGAAATATGAAAATAAAAACAACAGACATTTTTCCTCAACTCCAAAAGAGAACCGAATCAGTCTTCATATTTTTATTTTGTTCTCCTTTTCTTGCTGAGCTGATGATTTTGCAAATTTTCACCGTCTTGGAGCTTTATTCTTCTGGAAAATAGTTCAGAAAATAAAAAAAACATATGGTACACTTGTTTTGCTTTTTTCAGAATCAGATTACGATTCCCAAAACCAACCAAGTGTCGCAAGTCGTCGTCGTCTCATATCGTATCATCAACAATCGTATCAACAATCAACCAAAGAAAAATCGAAAACATAACGAATTGAACGCTGAAAACCTGTAAAACAGCTGAAAATTTCAATTGGTACCGGATCGACCGAGTACCGGATCGACCTGGTACCGGATCGACCTGGTACCGGATCGACCGCCCTAGAAAATTGCCAGGTACATCGACCGGTACCGGATCGACCGGTACCGGATCGACCTACAGCCTTCGAACCCTACTTCTGAGACGAACGGTGACATGATTCCCGGTCCCGGTATTGCTGTTAATCTTGATCATGGTGGAAAAATAAGTGCGGCAGATTCAAACGAAAATGACAACAGTGTTGATCGAAGCCGTCGCACAAAAAAACAACGATCGTTTTTGACATTAGAAACGGCGAAACGAAAGAAAAGGTCCGCTTGAATTTTCTGAGGTCGCGCGGCATTTATGAAGAAGCGGGTTTCGCTAGCCTTTATTAGAGGAAGGTGTCCAATTATCGGCCATCAATTTTTGAGCTGCTCATTTTGCAGTGCGGCGCCACATATTTTGCAAGAGATATGTTATATTCACTTATTTTTATTGGGTCATCCATTTGTACTCAGGCCACGTAAAAGTACGTAAAACCCGTTCGTTTGCACGTGTGGTTTTTTTTTCAACCCACCCGTTTGCGAGCGTATTTCAAAAACCCGCTTTTCTTCATGAATGCCTTGAGGCCTTGCTAACCATACGGAACTTTTTGCATATGCATTGTTCTACATTGCTTGAAAATGTCGGTTTCCGAACACCTTTTTTATTTCAAAACCACAGCAGAAAGAAGAAGTACGAAGAGGAGGAAGAGTATGAGATTGAGTACATCATTTCGCATCGGTCTTGTGAGCCGACCAGCGTTGTGAAAGCGAGTGTTTCAGATTCGCAGGTTGATTTTTTATTTTATTATTATTGTACCGATTTTTTTGGAAGAGAAAAGATGAAAGTTGAAAATATTTAATTGATGACCACAGCATAGCTGTTCCAGAGCCGAGGGGTTGGGGGGGGCCGATATAGATAGCTGGAGCAAACTTTCCAGATAGATAGATAGCTGGAAAATTTTGGGGGGGGCCGCGGTGGGGGCATGTGACTTTGGGGGGGGGGGGCGGTCAAAATTTTGAAATTTGATAGATAGATAGCTAAAACGCTAAAAGGCTATAAAAACAGCAAAATAATGCTAAAAATACACTAAAAATCAAGTATAAACGCGTATTTTACCTAAAATTAGCAAAATTTTCAAGAATTACGAGCAAAAATGGTCAATTTTGGTCAAAAATTGACTTATTTTATGTCTTCGAAGACAAAAATTTTCAGATAGATAGCTGGCTAAAAATTTTTTTCAGATAGATGATAGCTGAGCCGAAAAAACTTGTTTGATAGAGATAGATTCGAAAATTTTTTGGGGGGGCCGGCCCCCCCCAGGCCCCCCCCCCCTAGAACAACTATGGACCACAGTAAAACAGTAAAATAGTATGTTGACTTGCTTCAGAAAAATATGTTTTGCAGAAATGCAAATTTGAGTACTATGTCAAATGGGCTGGATACTGTCACCGCGACAACACATGGGAGCCTGAAGAAAACTTGCAAAATGCCAAAGACCGTTTGTTGCAGTACTGGACGTCTGTCAGTTCAGTTTATGCTTTTGTCGTTAGTTATTATCATCAGTAAACTGCATTTCCACGCACCTGCGTTTAGGCAAACCTTCACCTGAATGCACGTTAAAACGCAGTTTACTATTATCATTTTGTTGGTTCTGCGACTCCTTGCGTGTGCAGTCGTCGAAAGGTAGCTTGTTTCAATTTTTATGTGGCAATTCAAAGTAGCTGAAGTAAGTTGGCCCTATTTTTGGGGACTCGGAACACTAATCTAATTTTAAATTCCGCGTCAAGCGCACATTGAGTCTTGCTCGGAGTCGGAGCCAAAATAAAAAATCTGTTGTTTTGGTTCCGAGACTCACTGCGCGCATAGTTTAACAGCTTCTTAAATGACGCGGAAGTTCAAAATTTTAATTGTGATCCGAGTCCCCTGAATAAAGCCGAGTCACTTAAAATAGTTTCCTTTCTGCATCTGCACACGCATTCAGTCACAAAACCGAAAAATTGATAATCATAGCGTGTGCAACTGCACAACGTGAATTGGATTAGATAGCGCTTTGCGTTTGAAGGTTGCAAAGTTCAGGAGGTGAGAAAATACAAACGTTAGTGTCTCACTTTTACAGCTCAAACGCTCAGATCGGCCAAACGAACGGTTTCCACTGGAGACAGAGTTTCGCAGTGAGTTTCAAGAGGTGTTGCTTGCTAAGAATTATGAAATTGAGCATGCAACATCACGATTGCTGACAGACAAAGAGGGCACATCAACGGTCGATGATGAGTGGAAGGTTCGTGGGCATTTATTTATCTCTGCTTTCTGCGAATTAGTTCACATTTACGCTTGGTTTTATTGCAGTTGATTGCACAGTTGAAAGAGCTGCCGGGAGAAACTGCAGTGCAAACGGGCCGCAGTGATCAGCAACGCAACATTCAGCAGGTGCAACTGATGTGCTGGGCACAAAAGATGACTGAGTTGAGTTCGAAAAACGGCGAGGCACCCATCTACGTGATCAATAACGTCAGTTGTTGCGATTGATTTTGGCTGAACTGTGTTATTTAGCTGTAGTTTACTGCAGAATGCTCGGTTGATCATTGGTTGTGTGAAGCAATGCTGTCGGCACTGAGCACGTTCAGGTTGACAATGAGGGCCCACCGACGGAGTTCACATTCATCACTGCTCGCAAGTACACCGCTGCCGTGCCGAGTCCCCCGCCGCCTGTTGACTTCTGCAGCTGTGCGCTCACCAAGCCGCTCACGGAACACCCGTTCCGTTGTCAAGGATACGCTTGTTTGTGGCACGGTTTTCAGGATGGATGTCTCAGCTTTGCAGACATTTTTGGTGCAGTCTGTGTTGTTGTTGCTTCAGCTGGCTGCTGCTGTTCGGAGCGTCACAAGCTCGATGGCACATACCGTGCTGACGGTCGTTTGTACGGCCACGGCAGCATCATTGTCAACACGCCCATCCACGAGTGCAATAGCAGGCAAGCGCGCATTGTGTTCATCAATGTGCACGTCATTTTAGAAGTGAGCAGTCATTTGCATCTGAACTGAGCTGATGTCACGGTTGCAGGTGCCAGTGTGGCGCTGAGTGCCTGAACCGAGTGGTACAGCGTGGCCGTCAAATGCCGCTGAGCATTTTTCGAACGGCCCAGTGCGGCTGGGGCGTCATGGCGGCCGAAGACATCGCGCGTGGTTCGTTCGTCACGGAATATGTCGGCGAGGTGTCGCTTGTTTGTTTTGAACGGCTCAATTGATGCAAAGGTGCGAACACGCAGCCAATGATTCCATATCTCAGGTGATCACCGATCGTGAGGCGGAACAACGCAAGACGTCGCGTTATTTGTTCGATCTCGATTTTGCCGACCATTCCGGTCCGTACACGATCGACGCGGCGCGTTACGGCAACGTGTCACGGTTCATCAATCACAGCGTTCGTTGCCGTGCTCTTTGGTTGCGTGAAATCAATTGGCGAATAGTCTAGTCTCAAACACACACTGCAACACACGACGACGCGCGCGCTGCTGCGTTGTCGCATCTGTGCGGCCGCTCTCGTTTGTATGATCTTTTCGTTTGGTTCTGCGACTCAATGCGCGCATAGTTAGGGTTGCAGTTTCATGCGTGACGCGGGAAATCGAAAGTGGCGAAGAGACCCAAGTCCCTGAGATATGATTTCATCGTTTAGGCTATTTCGAATTGCCGCATCAACCATGAAACTGATTTCATGTCGACGCCTGCAAAGTCACTGTGCCAGAGAACCAAAAAGATGTATGGTGCAGGATCACTGTGTGGTGTGACAACAGAGTGCATTGTCCCGGCTGCCACTTTCACAAATGGCCGAGCAGCGTTGTGTTGTTTGCAGTGCCAGGCCAACCTGATCGCCAAGATGGTCTACACGGACACGCACGACATCAACTTTCCACACGTCGGCTTCTTCACGCTGTGGAACATTCGTGCTGGCACGGAGCTGACGTTTGACTACAATCCGTACGAAAATCTTGCCGAGGAGTCCATTGAGAATGAGGTTGGTTGGTTGGTGTTTCAGCAGTAACAAATCGATTGAAAAACAGTGTTTGATTTCGTGGTGTTTCATTCAACTAGCAGTCAGTTGTCATTCATTTCATTGAAGCAGCATGTCCATTCCATTTGGTTGAGCAGGATGTGCGTGGTGAGCACGCAGGAGGGCGTCACCGTCCATACGCACGCCACTACGAGCAACTGCACATGGAGACGTGCTACTGTGGCTCACAGCGATGCCGCGGTGCCATGTTTCGTTGACCGCAACTTGTCAAGTTCAAGTGCAGCGTGTTTCAAAAAAAGACGTCAAAAAGTCCTACTGTTTTTCACACCATATTCTTTCATACAGACATTCTCACCAATGATAGTATATTGCTTGCGATGCATTGTGTCAAAATTTCGGCGGCGGATGCCAGAGGGCAGTACCTGCCGGGATACCAAGGAGCTCAGCTGCCGACGGAGGCGTGCACGATCACTCTCCCACGGCCATGGTTACTTATGGTGTCTAAAACACTTCTCGGGTATTATGCCGTGCACTGCAGAATAAAACTGACTCACTCACTGACTGAGTTCACGTTGTAACGTGACGTTCTCCGAGCAGTTCAAACGTCCCAGAACCAAAACTACCATGTAACAAATGCGTGCAAACCAAAAGCGCTGAAACCCAAAACCGAACGGTCGACAAAGACCATGCAAATTTTCAGTTTCTTTGTCAGTTGCGCCCAAGATCATTAAATTTATAAAAACTACTGCCGCGCCTGAGAAAAAGAGTACCGAACAAATAAATAAGTTGGATTTCATCGAATGGCGCATGCAATTTTGTTTAAAAAAACGCTGACGGACAACTGATGTTGCACAGACACATGTAAATTTATTGGAATCGACTTTCGCCATTCACTCACCTGTTGTTGTACCCGAATGTTTCGCGTTGACTAAAATTTTGACACAATTCGTGGCAAAGAATACTCCATCATTGGTGAAATTTTTGCGAAAAAGAACGATGTGGTGGATGAACGTTAAATGCGGTAGGAAAGTTTTGACGTCTTTTTACACCCTTTTACACCTTTTACCGTCTTTTGATGTGAATTTGCTTCATCAGTCACAGAATGACACCACACAGAAAACGGTGCTTTGTGCGCCAAATCTCGTTTTTTCTAGTTTTGTTCATTTTATATCAATTTGATTTGTTCGTTTTTGAAGTCGCGACATTCCAACGGTTTCACTTCGAATAAGCACTTTTAAGTAAAAAAATACATTCTGTACGAAAAAAATTACTCGGAATGGCCGAGTAAACATGGCAGTTTTTTTCAGAATGCAAGGAGCGCGCGAAAATTGAATCAAAAAAAGACTCAGAAACCCAAATCTGTGTCTAACGTATTTTTTAAACTGATTGATTCTTCGAGCTCACTCTGTTCATTCTTTCTCCCTTGCACATGCGATTGGGAATTATCTTGGCATTCTTGAAAAAGAAAACTCGAAGTCTGCGACTAATGCCGCCTTGAGAAGAATACAAGGACTGCCTTATTTATTCGGCCATACTGTAAATAAAAACTAAAAAACCAAAAGTAGGCCAGTGCTCGTACTCCTGATCGGATGCAACAGAAAGCTTTGCGACAATTTGTGTTCGCTTCAGTCAATTGAAGTGGTGACCACCGAGATATGCATACAATCACACAAGGAGAAGCAACAACATCGTTTGTCATTGCAGCCGTCTCAGGCTGAGTTTGTGCTCTGAAACAGTCGAACTACAGTGCGACCGGACAGGTCAAAGTTCTCCTTCACGACTCCAGTTGCCTCAAGAAGAACTCTGCTTGTTGCAGGGTATCGCAGCTCAAATCCATCGATAATTCCTGAAATTAACCATGATGTGTTTACTCCCGTCTGCTTTCAGAAATCCGCGAGAAAGACTGATCATTCGGTGCATCAAAACATTTTGGTTGGGATGTCTGAATGTTGCTAATAAGAGTTTCTTTTTTAGTTGATTACATTCAACAAAAAGATTTGCTTTGCTCCATTTTTGTGGTTTCAACATAGCTTAAGCTGCGATTTACAGAAAAGCAATCGAAAGACTGGGAACGCAGCCAAATCGCCGTTAGCCAATAAATGCAACCTGAGGCTCTGCAGTGCTGCGTGCTGATGGCAAACTGGTGGTAGTAGTCGGGACACTTTTTCAGCAGTGCGCACGACTCGGGCAACTGACGCACAAGGCCACTGTCCAGCAGTGTCATCGTTCTCTCCGAGGACACTCGCGCCCGCTCCCAACGGTTGTTCTCTTTTGTTAGCACCATGCATCCGGTCGGTGGCTAAAAACTAAATTCAGCTGAAGCTCCATCGTAAAGCTAAGAGTTGGTTTAGTGTGCAATTTATATTTTGGTTTAAGCGAATCAATGCGTTCACAGACGTGGAAAGAAAATGTCTTTGTTAAATCTTGTGGGCTCGGGTCGGGCCACTTCGGCTAATCTGAATGAAGCATGAATCTGTTTTTCCATCCATGCGCACATTGTGTCGCATAACTAGAAAAAATAATGACACCGTCTGTTTCAAGCGACGCATCTTGCAACCGGCACGATGGAACATGTCGCGGACAGCTACCAAGTTGTCCTTCTCGTCTACGGGAATGACGCCAAAGTCAGACGCGCCGCGGTTGTAGATCACCTGCAAATGTTTGAACGTCGGCAGCATCGTCTTTTGCGCTTTGTTCTTCATGCAAGAAAATGCAAGTGACCTCTGCTTCGAAAATGGTCGGATGCTCAATGCGCATTCGTTTGGTTGACTGCTGTTGAGGCGATTCACAAAGCGTCACTGATGGTGTGCCGCTGCGTTTGAACTGTCAAACAAAGCTGATCAATGTGATTGAATTTTTTGTGAAGAGGCTGAAAACGAAATCCGCATTTCGCAGTCATTAACATTTGTTTTGTCTTGGATGCTATTAATCGCTTTCAATTTTACAAAATCACGATCCATCCGTGGCACTAACATTTTCACCGATCTGCTTGTGGTAGTTGTGTTCGTGGGCGATTCGTGCCAACTGCGTGTCTGTGTGCGGCGCGCTGTTGCAGTGCATTGCGATTTCCACTGCCGTTTCGCCAGCCAGCGGCCTGAGAGGCTGTGGCCGTGGCGTCTGCTGCGTCGCAAGCTTGGCAAGTTGGGGCACGTTTTGCAGTTCCTCCCTGGCTTGCATGTTCTCTGACTTTCCCTTCTCCGTTTGTCCATCATGCTGCAACAAGCAACGTTCAATATCGACAACACTCAACTGCTCCAATGGTGACGCTTCGTTTGGCAACAGTGAATCTGCGTTTTCGCAATTTAAATGGGCGTAATCTTGGTCTTCGAGGAGGATGCTTCCGAGCTCCTGTTGATCGTTGTTTTCTCTAAACAGCCAATGAGCCCAGTCAAAGAATGGCGTCGTTTCATCATCATTATTGCGGGATTCGTTTGGAATGTTCAGTGTGTCCGCTTCAAACTCGAAATCGTCATCACGATGCGATCGAGAACGACGCGCAGCCACCCTCAGCAACATACTCGCTCAACGTGCTGCAAAAACGGTTTGAAAACAATTGACAAAATACACCAAACTTGTTCTTGTTCTTGTTCTTGGGATTTTTAGGCGATGTTTTTAGCCAGGGCTAACCCAGAGAACGCCATTGAGTAGGGCGCCCATCGAGTTTTCTCTGTCATTGTCTATACACCCCTCGGCGGGGCTCGATCCCCCGAGCGCACAGACTGTAGTCTAACGCACTACCACCAGGCCACGAGGGTGACAAACGGACAAAAAACGAGTTGAAATGATTGAAATAGTTAAAAACAAACATGAAACTTACACTTTCAGCAGCACTTCGTCATCCCAGCTCACAACTGGCCGTTCAGCAACAAGACAAGGCGTTTCACATTTTTTAAACAAAACGGTCGAAAAGCGGCGGTTGTTTTTAAAACACTTTTTTTGTTTCTGTGAAGTGAAATTTTTTACAGGTGAAATTATTTTGAAGAAGCCGAAAAACGACGATTCGGAACGGGTTGGTTGGTGCGGCACTGGAATGGAGGCGTAATATGGCTAGCTGCAATGTGATTGAAAACACGTCTACGACCGTGATGCATCAGTGTTGAAACAGCATCATCTACAGTTCCAGTGCTCCTCCTCTATAACACAGGAAAGAAAAATGCAAAAACTAAATTGATCATTTTCACCTTATCAAAAAGGCTTCGCTCAGGAATAGGAGCTACAACGAATCATTGCAAACAAAATATGATCAAAAATAAAAAAATCACTTCTAAGAATGCATACGAATCGTCTGAGACACACTGCATCACGTGGGTCATGTAAAATTCAATACACTAATGTGTGTCTGGTCTGCGCTGCAGTTGAACAAAGCATTGTGCGTATTGCGAAATTTGCACATATGGTGTTTCATTCAACTAAACATTTATTGATTGTTCTAAAAATGTTGGTGCACTGCATAATAAGTGGAGACGAGCTTTCATTACACAGCGTTCATTCTAATATCGCAGTGTTTATTTGAACAGAGCACAAATTGGTTACCAAACTCTGGTCATTGTTATCTTAGCAGACAACTCGGATTATGCAAATTCATGGCCTTAGCCACAGCCCACAAGGGCGAACTTGTTATGTGAAAAGGGGCTCGACTATCGGTCTTCCGGTGTGCATTTCATGATTGTGTTCACTTGTGATTGATGAATAATTCATCGTGTGTGACGGGCTAGAGAGCAGACATATCTGCCCGCCAAGCAGACATACATTGTGAAACAGGTATGATTTCTAAACTGTCCAAATACGTGTGGCCAGTGGATGTATAAAATCGCCGCAAAAATTGAAAATGCCAAAATTACCGCAAAAACGAAAACGCAAACATCACAGTCAATTCTGCGCCTGAATAAAGTCGTTGTACGACAAGTTTCCAGACCCAAAGCCAAGCCTGAAACCTAATTCATTCATACGCCATTCATGGAAATTGAAGCGCACGTGTCACTGCACACGGCGTCACTTCGCTATACATTCACAAAGCAAAAAAAACAGCGCAGTTTCAGCGTGCTTCAGCGCACTCTCGTAAATGAGCCTTAATCAGACCTTTATGTAAAGCCACATCACGAAATCTGAGTTTTCCGAATATCTTGTTGCGGGGATTTTGTGCATGAGGTCATTTCTGGATTCATCCGTGCGCACCTGGGACAGTCACTACCAAACTAGGCCTAGACAATTACGATCTGAACAATAGTGACCTGGGACAACCGCGGTCTGCTATAATCGCTCCTTGGGACAATCAGGCCTTCACCATCGTGGCCTGGGACAATTGAGGCCTAGACAATTGCGGCCTGCGACAATCGCGGCCTGAGACAATTTTGTTTTGGTCTTGGAACCGCATCAGGACAATCGCGACTCAAGACAATCGGGACTGAACAATCACAACTGGGGACAATCCTGGCTTCGAATATCGCAGTCTTAACAATCACGGTCTGTCTGGATAACGACGTGCTAGATAATTGCGGCCCTCTGACAATCGCGGCTTGGTGATCCCGAACTGGACATTTACGGAATGACAATCATGGCCAGATCATCGCGAATTAGACGACTGCGGTGCACACATTTGCGTTCTGGTACAATCGGGACAGGCAATGCTCGGCGTTCTGCTAAAAAACTGATAGGTTCAACAAACGTTCTGTACTTTATCACCTCTGAAGTTCAGATTTGTTCCCTGTAAATTGTGGTTGAAGGCATGTTTTATAAATAAAATTTCAACTTGTTTTTTTTATTCCGTTGTCGACATCACCCACGCCACGACTGATTGAAAACATCTGCTGTGATGAACAGAAAATGTAAAAATTCACCCTATTTTTTCTCCACATTTTGCACGTCACGTGACATGAAAACGCGAAAAGCTGTTAGATTATGCGTTACATAATCTTTTCCTACCGACTTTCATAGGCTGTTCCATTCACTCACATAACAAAAAGACAATTTGGAAAATGAATGACTGAAATAAAAACGCGAAAAACAACTTCCTTCTGTCTGTGTAATACTGAAAGTGAAGAAGCTAATCTTAAATCGTTTTTGGAAAATCGCTTTCTCGATGGCTTAGCCACTCTCAGGAAAACTGACGATGACTCAGAAAGCAAATTCTGTTGAAAAAAAACTAGATTTTTCAGTGCTAAAGATTACAAATCTTATTTTTACAAAGCTACATATGATGCATCATAAAAAAGTAGGGAATCCTTACGTCTCAGATTATTATGATCATTGACGGTGACTCTAACTAACACAAACAACTAGCATCAGTTTTGTAAAGTCACAAAGTGTTCATTTTGTTTTATCTTCTCTTCTTGCCGAAACTGGTGACGATGCCAGGACAGCAGCGATTAATGTTTGTCTGGCAGTAGTAGCCACGGCCACACCAGTTGCCAAAGATGCACGCTGCTGCCGCTGGCTGGCCGTTCGAGCACGTTCCTGCAAGGGGTTTCACGATTTTATTAGAAAGTTTACACAAAATTAACTGAAAACTAACAAGCACACACAACACGCCACACACACTCACACATTTCTTCTGCACGCAAGATGAATTTGAGCGGTTTATTTCTGGGATAAAAGAAAAGGTCGCGAACATGCTTTCCATTTTACCAAAGTTAGTTGACGGTGTAACAACCGGTGGAACAATCGTGGCTCCACCGATTGGACAACAAATGTTGCGCGCTCTGTCGCAGCTGAAGCCGCTGCCACAGAATCCGTTGATGCACCCGGCTGCTGGCTGCATGTTGCCCGGGCAAAGTGCAGCTAAAATTTACTCGCAGATCAATAAAAAGAATAAACAATTACATCTGTTGACATGACAGTACCGTATTACCCCCATTAAACCCCCCTCACCATTAATCCCCTCACCAATAAACCCCCACCCCCACGACAAGTTTCCGAATAATCCCCCCCCCCCACAAATAATCCCCCATGGGGGTTAATTGAAACCTGTTTGAAACACATACCCAGCGAATTCAGTGGCTGAATGCAGTGACATTGGTGAAATTGTGCTACCAAAGGCCCCAAAGGGGTGAGTTAATGGTAATTTCATTACAAAAGGCTGTTACAAAAGGAAATCTCTGTGAAAAGTAGAAGTTTCTGCGACTTTCTTGCCTGCCATGCAAGGTATTTTTGCCATTTTTCAACAAACCCCCACCCCTAGAATTTGTTTGTAAATAACCCCCCCACCACCAATAATCCCCCCCACCAATAAACCCCCACCCCTAAAAGTCGCTGACGTATTAATCCCCCATGGGGGTTTATTGGAGGTAATACGGTAATTGGGATTTTAAAAACGAATATCACAGTAGGACCAGATTATTGTTTTGTTGATTGTCCCAGGTTATAGAACACAATAAAACAAAAATTTAATGCTTGATATGCAGGGTGATGCGATGATCAACTACTGTTGATCATCGTTTTGTTTAGTAGAAATGACCAAATAGAAAAACCAGGATGCAGTGCAATAATTGATATACATACAGTAGCAGTTGCCCGCCAGTTAAGCATGCAAAATGTTTTGTTACGCTTTCGACAAAATATTACCTCTGATTGGAGAAACCGAAGACTACCATTCGAGAAAGCAAAAAGTTGGGCAGACAAACACACGCACGCACGAAGTATGTATTGTTTTAGTAGCAACAGGTTTGCAACATTTTGTATTACTACTTCAAAAACAGTTCTGCAGCACGAGCACAGCAATATGCATGCTCTGAAGCAGACCTAGTGTATTAGTTGGTGCTGCAGTGGTGACAACTGTTGCAGGACAGCAAATGTTCGCAGGAGTGTAGCAACTGAAACCAGCGACACAAAAGCCATTAGAACATGGCGTGCTTGACAGTTGACCGCCCGGACACAAACCTGTCAACAATAATGCATAAAATTCTGTCTGGTTATTCCAAAATTAGACCTTGAAGGCACCATTATGAACCCGTTGTTAAATCACTTCTCCCTGGTAAAGTTATTTAAAGTTCCTGTCTCTTTTTGATCTTTCTTTATCCAGACTTACTTGACGGTGGTGCCGTTGGTGCGATTGTTGGTAACGTCGGAATCGTTGGCGGAATCGTGGGAATTGTGGGCAACGTGATCGACTGAAATACGTTTTTCAATCAAGCATATTTGCAGATTAAATTATTCAAATTATTATTTTGGATCAATCGGTTTTTTAGAACCTCATTTTTTTAACGATTATTTATCTGCAATGATAAAACATCTGCAGTGTGCCCGTTTAAACATGTCACTTTTTCGCAGAATACAGAGCATGCGAAACTTGAAATTGCAGCAGCAAGAAGAACGGATGTACACAGGATTGGTTGAAATACACCCCCGTGTGTGGCTAAATATGTTTTCTTGCAACTTCGATTCTGTTCTTCTTTCTTTCGAGCTCTTCATTCTCCAAAAAAGTGACAGGTTTAACAATTAAACTGTAACGTGTTTTATAAATTAAAAAAAAGTCAATTAGAAAAACCAAACAAGCGAATCACCGGTCTACAACAGACACCATTGATGCATTGCATGCCAAGCCCACAGAGGCCATTGACACAGGCGCCGAGACTCGCCGCACCACCCGGACATTGGCCTGTAAGCAAAGCAACGGTCACTGCTAACTACTGAAATGTGTGCAAATTGGTTGCGCGCGCACGAGTCACAAATAAAACGTCTCGAGCATTGCAGTTTCCAGAGCATCAACAAGCAAACAAACCGCTGGGTGGTTGTGTGATTGGCGTTGGGGGGCAACAGACACCGTTGATGCACTGGAGTCCACCGCCACAGACGTTGTTGTTGCACGCTCCAGCGCTCGGGATGTTGCCAGGACACGCTGCAAATGTTGGCTAGATCGGTCGCTTGCACAAAATGTTGATCCCCGTTCACGCCAGACCCTCCACCGCCGTTCACATACTTACGAGGGCTGGGTGCACTCGGACAACATAGGCCATTTGTACAAGTGAACCCTGCGCTACACGCGGTTCCACCGCTGCAAAAGCCGCTCGCTATTAGACCGTTTGGACAAACTGCAACACACTTTATTGTTTCACTCTAGTGATTTCAGTCGCCGCTAATAGATTTTCATAAAACAGCAAAAAAGTTTTAAAAAATAGAAACGGCACGCTAATCATATGTCACTCACTGGTCTGCCCGTTCGCTAGAACAGCACAAGCGATGACCACCAATATCGGAGCGTAAGTGCACATAACTTTATTTCTCGTCGTTTTTCGCTCTTATGTTTTGTAGAATCGTTGATGAATAAATACCTCCACAAGTTTTTCGAATCCTTCTTTTGCTGCAGTGTTTTGGGAATTTACTGTGCAAAATCGGATTAACCGGCAAACAATAGTGAAAAGGGTTTACTTAGAGTTTTCTCACAAAGCAGTTTAAAAAATTAATCAAAAGCCGGCGCCAGCGCAAGCACAAAGACATAACAAAAGTGAGAATGAAACTGTTGACTCGACGGTGACATTGTTGAACCGTTTCAAAAGTGCACCGACAGTAAACCCTAAATCCTTATCACAATTTCAAAATTACCGCACGCACATAGAATTTTTGGCTAGTTTGATTTTTTAAAATTCAGGTAACCGCAACAAACAGGTTGTAACGGGGCAGTGCAGCAGTTGCAACAATAAAACAGATAATCCGTCTGCGTAAAGTGAGTAAACGCAACGCACCACATTTCAATGTGAGTAAAAAATAAACAATTTTTTTGAAATCAAATTTTACATAATTTCTGTAATAATCGTTTTTATATCTGTTTTTGATTAAATCATCAAATCACCTGAGACTTGTTTTCAGCGGCATCAAAGAGTGATCGCCATCTAAACACCAAAACAAAACGTGCGCTGTTGCATTTTTATCAATACAGTATTGCAAATCAAATACATGTTGTATCGTTCGGTCATTTATTGACAGATCGATTGACTTGTTGTAACCTAACGTGAGTACCGCTCAATGGCAACAATTTGTATGATCATTCCCAGAACAAAGCATCACCTGTTTACACAGTCTTTCTATGTAACAGCTTTTGACGCCGCTAAGCCGAAAATAGTGTTACCTATTGAAAAAGAAGTAGTGCTCGTGTGCTGGTTGGTTGTGTGAACGTACGTATATGCACCAATAAAGTTCTGTAACGCGTGTGTGTGTGGCGGTAGTTTGAGTGTGCGAGTGCTGTGTGCGGCGGTCACGATCTCAGCTGGCAGACCAACTGAACGTCGATTCAATTGCTGTTTGTCTGTTGTTCAACAATGCTATCACACCTGCCTCAATGTTTGACAATAGCGTTTTGTTGTGTTCAGTTCAAACGCTCGGACACACACCACCAGCGCCGCTGTCATTTGTTCATACCAGCCAACAAAACACGTAACAATGCATTATTTCCACATACAATGGGCGGTTTATTTGCAACCGGCAGTTTTGTGGATTGTGGGTGTTCAATTAACCTGTTTCTTAGCAGTGAATAACGTCTAAAACACCCGGATTTCATTACGTCATACGGTTTTTGTTGTTACTATTTTGTGTATGCACTTCATATGTATGCGGTAACTCACGAGCTTTAATTTTTTTTCAAAAATAACAAATTTCTGTCAAAAAACAATAAATGTCAAAATTCACAGTCAGTTTAAAAGTTGGTAGTCGTCGAATTGGATTTTAAAAAAAGTAAATTTTATCGTGTCCAGCCACATAACTAACCGAACCCCAGCATAGAACCAATAACAAATACAAAAGATCACATCGTCAAAAATGTTTTTCTTGCACTTGCTACAAACAATAAACGAAAGCGAGCAAAAAGCAAAATCCGATGTGAGACAGAAAAAATGCTGTTTTTCATTGAGAAATTCGTTGCTTCCGGCTTCCGCACAGGGCCAACATTTTCTCCTTTGGGCTAAAAATTGGTGGAGGTTTAAGTTTGTGCTTCCTAAGTAAGCGACTTAAATTTCAGCTCAAACGGTCCAACCGTTGGCGAGTTAAGTTGCACCCACTACTTTTGGACCACTGTGTAGATTTTTATCTCAAAACATAACACCCAAGACCCTGACTGACCAACGATCCCTTGTCCAGCGCCAAGCGTCTCCGAGTACGAGCCGAAATCAAACACGCTGCCATCCGTCGGAGTGCCGTGGCACTTCCACGTGATCGTGTCGCCCACGCCGCTGGGACTTGGAATCCGGTTTTTTACACAAAAGAGACGACACAACACACAACTAGTGCCCACGGAATGTTCGATAAATTTCGGGTGAGGTGGAGGGCTATTGTTGCTCTGCTGCAATCTCAAAACACCCAGACCCCAGTGACGGACCAAACTCATGCACTCTCTCTCTCGATCTCTCGATGAGTGTCGTGGTGAGCACAAGAATCACCAATAAATCACCAAATATGAAACTACCGCAAGAATCACCGATAGATCACCGAATGTGAAACGACCGCAAGAATCACCGATAGATCACCAAATATGACACGACCGCAAGAATAACCGATAGATCACCAAATATGACACGACCGCAAGAATAACCGATAGATCACCAAATATGACACGACCGCAAGAATCACCGACAGATCACCAAATATGACACGACCGCAAGAATAACCGATAGATCACCAAATATGACACGACCGCAAGAATAACCGATAGATCACCAAATATGACACGACCGCAAGAATAACCGATAGATCACCAAATATGACACGACCGCAAGAATCACCGATAGATCACCGTATATGACACGACCGCAAGAATCACCGATAGATCACCAAACCAAGAATAACCGATAGATCACCAAATATGACACAACCGCAAGAATCACCGACAGATCACTGTATATGACACGACCGCAAGAATCACCGATAGATCACCGTATATGACACGACCGCAAGAATCACCGATAGATCACCGTATATTACACGACCGCAAGAATCACCGATAGATCACCGTATATGACACGACCGCAAGAATCACCGATAGATCACCGTATATGACACGACCGCAAGAATCACCGATAGATCACCGTATATGACACGACCGCAAGAATAACCGATAGATCGCCGAATATGATACGACCGAAAGAATCACCGACAGATCACCGAATACGAAGCATATAATTGCACCTGTGTCAACATTCCCATTTTGTCACACAGCTGCACGGTAGCTTGGTGGTCGAGCACCACAATCGACGTGCGCGCAGGCGCTCTGCCGATTCAGGGATGTCAGGCGAGAGCACCGAACGAGACCACGATGAACAGTCGACGGAAGCACCCGTGTTTGGTGTCTGACGGAGCCATGCACCCTCAGGCTCAACGTCGCAGCGGGACTCGAGGTGATGATGATGAGCCCGATTGGGTTTTGAGGCTTTGCTGACGGCCAGCTGGACGAACGATGGTTTTGATGGTTGATGATGCCAGTCGACCATGTTAACTGCGGAAGGAGAGACAATGAAGTTCTCTGACCGGTGTTGGCCGTTTTTATAGGATTCTTTCTGCTGCAATTAGCACAACGACCGCCTAATTTGCAATCGTTCCGCAATTATCGTGACCGAATTTCGACGTTTTGCTGCATTTATCTGCAAAGTTTTCTTTAATTTTCTCACTGATACAACGCAAAACATAGTGCTAATTATTTTTTGAACCACAATTATTTCGGAAACTTGAACAATAATTGCATTGCAATTATCCAAATCGGACGTTAATGAGAGTCAGAAAACGTATATAAGCAGTCAAAACCGGCTGAAAAAATCAGTCTCGGATTCATTTCCGAGACTGAAGCCAGTCTTGGATTTATTTCCGAGACTGAAGCCAGTCTCGGATTTATTTCCGAGACTGAAGCTGGGTACCCTGGTAGGGGAGCCCGGGAGTACAATCCTGGCAACCTCGGGCTGGGAGTACTCGGGGGATAAAGGGTAAGGGGAGGGGGATGGGTATACACCCAGGGGTAGGGGTAGGGGAGGGTAGGGGGAAGAGGGAGTGCAGAGGGTTGGGGCCGGGAACCCGGGGGGGGGGGGGGATGGTCCAGTGTCAGGTTTTGGGGGTGGGTGTCGCGTGACCCCCACCCCCCCCCACGGGGAGGTCTCGGGTGCTCTGGGGGGTGGGGGGGTACCCCCACCCCCTCGTCTTCGGTACTGCACACAAAACTCTGGGCAAAAAATCATGATGACACTGTGGAAAATGTATTAAACGCATTTTCAGATGAAAGTACAATTTTGATGGTTAAAATTCGTTTTTCAAATTAATTTAAAAAATTAATTTAAAAATCCCAATTAAAAAAGATTTTTTTAAAAAAGTTTTAAAAAGATTTCGAACCAGTAGCGAAAGTGCGGGGGGGGGGTGGGGGGGGGTCCACCCCCCCTCAGCCGAAAATCCTGCCCGTGCACGGGCAGATACCCGTGTACCCCCCCTCCCCCCCCATAGTTGTTCCAGAGCCGAGGGGGTGGGGGGGGCCGATATAGATAGCTGGAGCAAATTTTTTAGATAGATAGATAGCTGGAAAATTTTGGGGGGGGCCGCGGGGGGGGCCATGTGACTTTGGGGGGGCCGGTCAAAATTTTGAAATTAGATAGATAGATAGCTAAAACGCTAAAAAACTATAAAAAACAGCAAAATAATGCTTAACATATGCTAAAAATCAAGTATAAACGTGTATTTTGCTTAAAATTAGCAAAATTTTAACGAATTTCGAGCAAAAACGGTCAATTTTGGTCAAAAATTGACTCATTTTATATCTTCGAAGACAAAAATTTTTAGATAGATAGCTGGCTGAGAAATTTTTTTAGATAGATAATAGCTGAGCCGAAAAAACTTCTCTGATAGAGATAGATTCGAAAAATTTTTGGGGGGGCCGGCCCCCCCCCCCAGGCCCCCCCCTAGAACAACTATGTCCCCCCCCTTTACCTCGACACGGGTACTAGACATAGTTGTTCCAGAGCCGAGGGGTTGGGGGGGCCGATATAGATAGCTGGAGCAAATTTTCCAGATAGATAGATAGCTGGAAAATTTTGGGGGGGGCCGCGGGGAGCGCCATGTGACTTTGGGGGGGGGCCGGTCAAAATTTTGAAATTTGATAGATAGATAGCTAAAACGCTAAAAAGCTATAAAAACAACAAAATAATGCTAAAAATACACTAAAAATCAAGTATAAACGCGTATTTTACCTAAAATTAGCGGTATTTTCAAGAATTACGACCAAAAATGGTCAATTTTGGTCAAAAATTGACTCATTTTATGTCTTCGAAGACAAAAATTTTCAGATAGATAGCTGGCTGAAAAATTTTTTAAGATAGATAATAGCTGAGCCGAAAAAACCTGTCTGATAGAGATAGATTCGAAAATTTTTTGGGGGGGGGCCGCCCCCCCCCAGGCCCCCCCCTAGAACAACTATGGTACTAGACTCCCCCCCAGTACCGTGGGCGGGGGGGGGTGGGGGGGGGGTACACCCCCCCCCCAGAGCACCCGAGACCGTCGGGGGGGGGGGTGGGGGGGGGCACCGTGCCACCCCCCCCCCCCCTAAAACCGGGCACCCCCCCCCCCCGTACCCCCCCCCCTCGAAAATTTGGCCGACACCCCCCACCCCCCCATGAAATTTTGTCTGGCGGACACCCCCCCCCCCCAAAATTTTCTGCACACCCTAAATTTTTTTTCGAAAATCATGATTTTTTGTCTATAAAGTCCATAAGATCAGCTGAATATAGGATAACTTGACCATCGTCATTGTAACGTCAAAGATTTTGCAGCAAAATTTAGCGTTTTTCCTTCCAAATTTAAGCGAAAAAATTTCATGGGGGGGGGGGGGGGGGGGACCCCCCCCCACAGAAAATTTTGAAAAAATGCACCCCCCCCCCATGGGACCCCCCTGGGGGGGGGTCCCACGTTACCATAGGTTGGACCCCCCCCCTCACTTTTTGGTCGGCCCCCCCCCCCCCGGTACCATACCCCCCCCCCCCCCAAATATTTTTGGGCCCCCGGTACTGCTCCCCCCCCCCCCCCCCTCCGCGAGAAAACACGGGTTCGCACCCCCCCCCCTCACGGTGGTCAATCTCATCTCAATTTTTTCCAAAAATACCGTAATTTTTGCATTTTTCTTGACGTTTGTGTCTGTCCCTGCATAGATTTTGTTGTTTCTGACCAAACAAGCAGCTTGTTTGCACAAAATATTCTGTATTTCACAAGAATTTCTGTGTTTTTCCAAGGCAAAAATTTGGCATTACCCGTGCGATCCCGTGCCCCCCCCCCCCCCCCGCCCGAAATTTTTCTGCCAGTGCACCCCCCCCCCTCAGGAAAATTTGCTGCCCGTGCACCCCCCCCCCTCACCGAGAAGGCACCTGACCCCCCCCCTCTAAAATTAGGCAAACACCCCCCCTCACCCGAGGTCCCGCTTTCGCTACTGTTTCGAACTCTAGGTTGAATTTTGTTTTATTGGATTCGGATTAGGGTTGTTAAAAAACAAAAATCGTCATTTTTGTTTTTTTCTTCAAAATTTCAAAAATCAAAGTTGTGCCAAATCAATCAGGGAGTTCGAATATTAGGTAGGGCTGTTAAACAAAAATCAATTTAAAAAAATGATTAAAAAACAAAAATGCCGATTTAAAAAAAATTCGAAATTTTTTCTCTAATATGCTCTGAAAACCTCAATTTTGGCACAACTTTTCGAAAGTTTTCTTTGATATTACCTCGTAAAACCTTTAACAGTCCATTTTGGACCGTTTTACCGACTGATTTCAGGCTTCAACAACATCTGCATTCTGCGATGAAGTTTTTGAGCGTCCCACCCCAAAGGTTGGCTTACCATTTCCGATGCAGATAAGGTGACGATTCGCCTCGCAATCTAAATTTGAGCGTCCGAGCTGCTCCGCTTGCAAGCGTTACGTTGTCTGGTTGCCGTTTCGTGTCCTGCTGTCGCGACACACACATCATCAGAATTGATCGAATTTCAAGCCGGTATGTGTATTTTCACTTGGGCTGGGGACAATTAGTGACGTTATGAGAGTCAAAACACAAGAAGAGGTATGGTAACGGTTTGGAAAAGGGGTAAATGAGGTCACCCAAACAAAATCTGAAAAGTTCCGCCATATGAGAGTCATTCGGGAGGCGATTGCACATAAAATGTGGTTCTTCGAACTCCCTGGTTGATTCAGCACAACTTTGATTTTTGAAATAAAAAAATTGAAAACAAAAAAACAAAAATGACGATTTTTTAACAACCCTAAGTTCGAAGAACCACATATGATATGCAATCGCCTCCCGAATGACTCCCGTATGGCGGAACTTTGATGATTTTGTTTTGGTGACCTCAATTACCCCTTTTCCAAACCGTTACCATGCCTCTTCTTGTGTTTTAACCCAAACAAAACGTTTTTGTTTTTTAATCACTTAAAAAAAAATTGTTGATTTTTGTTTAACAACCCTAATTCGGACTTCACATTCTTTCATTCTTATTCCCGTGACTTATGAAGCTTCACGCACCGCACTTCTGAAAATACTTAGCTTGGTTCAGGGGATTAGGTTTAGGTTGGTTGAGTATTAGATTAGGTTTAGGAGATACTCTGAGAATTGTAGTTAATTTTTTAACCGTTAAACACGCGGTTAGTTTAATAGTTTCTATGTAAGTAAACTCAACTTCATCTTGTTTAGTTCAAATTTTGCAATTTTTTAGGTCAAGCAAGTCCAGTTCTAGTTCCAACATCTAAAGTCACCACGACACACGAATCAAAAATGTCAAAGATGGAGCAAGCTGAAGCAGGTGAGTCGATCGAGGCAAGCGGCCAGAGGCGGGGGTGGGGCGTGGGGCCGGTATGGATTGCTGGAAGCTGGAGAAATGTTAGATAGATAGTTTCTTCAACTTTATAAATTCATTTTCCAAAAAAGAACGAAGGCGACGGCAAGGACGACAATTTTAAATGCTGTTGTGTCTGATTTTCGTTTGACAAATTCGTTTCTGCCAAATTTTGACAGAGAGAAAAATGAAAAGCAGTTGGTTTTCAAACGAACATTTATTGTGCAAATGTCGAGTGAGAGAGCGTCACTGGCGCCGTCGTTCATTTTTTAAACAAAAAACCCCCACCTTAAAAGTGGCAATTTTCTGCTTTTCAAAAATTACAAACAAGCTTTGTCCATAAAAATCGAAACATTCATCCACACAGCGAATCAGCTAATGCCCTACACTATATCTCGCTAATATATGCAACTAGCGGATTGGTTGGTCATGGCAATTCTCAGCGCTCATTGGTTAGTCATGAATAGGGATGGAGCCGGTTCCGGTCCGGATTCCGGTTTCCGGATTCCGGCGCCTAAAATTGGATCCGGATCCGGTCCGGATTCCGGCGCAATTTTGCCGGATCCGGCCGGATCCGGCCGGAATGGCCGAGACCCGCGAATTAACCAGTTGATTCCTCCGTTTCAGAGCTGTTCAATGGTTTGACGAATTTGTTTCGGTGCTTTGTTGGTTTGGTTGTTGTGCATTTGACATGTGATCAGTGAGCGTTTCTTTAGTTTAGTGTTCTGTTCAATGGTAAATGGTTCACTGCTTTTGTCTTGAGTGGTAAACTTATGTGCAGCATCGTCCACTTTAAAAAACGTGGCTGCCAGCTTTTGGCCAACGTTGTTAATGAACAATAGCAGGTTTTTTTGAAATCAGCCATCTTCGTTGGTCATATTAAGTTAGCTGTCAAACAATTGCTTTTATGTGAGTCCCAGAACACCAGCGATTTTAACGACGTGTGGTAACGTGGGTGTGCGGAGGTGCCGTGATCCCCTAAAACCCAATAACCCCCCCCCCCCAACGACAAATCCACGAGACGACGAATCCATTTCAATGGCGTTGCCCGCCGTTTGCGCACTGAAGCAGCGCATCGAACAAGTCGATGCGAGTGGCATTGGTACGACGAAAAAAACGCTGCTGACCAGCATCGACACACGCTTCCGTGCGCTTTTCCACAACGAATCCAACATCATGGCCACGTACGTTGATCCGCGATTCAAGAATACTGCAGTCGTCTTCGAAAATGAAGGCGCGATTCGTTGTGAACTACTTCACAAAGAAAATCTTGAAACGACTGGAGACGCCCACAAACTGCGACGATACATCCGAGATCGCGAACAACGACGATGACGAAAGTGAACGCGAGCCCGAACCAAAAAAAGAAATCGACTGGCCTCTACGGAGGCATCGAGTTTCACGCTGCGCGACCGCGCAACCCGTCAGGCGAATCCAGTCTTGAAGACGAACTGCGCTGCGAAATGAATATGTACGAGTCGGATGATTTTATCGACGAACCGGACAAAAGTGATCTAATGCTAGACTTTTGGCGGCTGAACTCGTCTAAATACCCCAAACTATCAACAATCGCGCGCAGATACCTGGCACCGCTACCAACAAGCGTGGCAAGCGAACGAATGTTCTCTGAAGCCAGGCAGGTGTTTGTGTACAGCCGATCTCGTCTGTCAACTCAGAACGCCGAAAAGGTCATGTTTCTGAATGGAGTGTTGCCAGCATTTGATTATCCCTATGCGATGTGAATTTTGTCAGTTGTTGTTGTTGTAATTTTTGGTTGGTTCACGTGCTGTGTCTTGCTGACTTTGTTTCTGTGTCTGTGCTGTTTTATGCTGAAAATGTGATGAAGAAGCGACGAAATGTGCGTAGATGTTTTTTTTAGACATAAAAAGGCCATTCCGGTCCGGATTCCGGAAATTTTTGCCGGATCCGGCCCGGCCGGAATGGGCTTTTGCCGGATCCGGCCCGGATTCCGGCAAATTTGCCGGATCCATCCCTAGTCATGAACAGTTCTCAGTGCTGATTGGTTGGTCATGAGCCATTCTCAGCGCTGATTGGTTGATCATTACGTCATGTTGCATATATTTATTGTTGTTTGATATGTTTTGGTTGTTAATTTGCCTGAGACCAGTTTCAAATTTTTTATCCCAATCCCAATTTTCTTTTTTGATTTTTGTTGTCTGATGGTTTACGAAAGCGAACAGTGGAAGTTTAATAAAAATACCACCATAAAACTTGTTCGTGATTTATAAGATTCAGGCAAAGTAGCAGGTACCATCACAAAAGTTTGTTTGAACTAAATAAACGGCTTCGGCGACATGCCCGGGTTATCAGAGATAACTTGTTTGTGTGCACCATGTGATAATTGATTTGCATGGAACACGGTATTGAATTGAGATTAATGTCCAATTTAACCGACAGTGAAAAATGTTCATGTTGGAGAGAAATGACGACGACGACGCTCCGACTTGTAAGACTTTCTTTTAGCGGAGAAATTGATGATCGTCGTTATATGGTCGTCAAATTTTTTTTTTTTTTCAAAACAGTCCAATTGCAAAATTTTGCCCTAAACATTGCCTTTAATTTTTTCTGCATTTCATTAATAGTAAACAAGTCTTTGGGTTTTTTTTTCATCAATTCCTACTGTTCGCATTCACAAACGATCAGACATCAAAAAGAAAATTTGGGATAATTTTTTTAACCTGAATACTACAAATTATTCGGGATCAGGGCGACTATAAAGATAGATTCGAAATTTTTGTGCCTTCTTGCTGAAATAACAACGATTGCAGCATACAGCGCCGTGAAGGAGTACATGTTGGAGCAGAATCGGCCGTACAGCGTCACCGACGTTACCAATAATCTCCGCGGCGTCTATGGTAAAACGGTAAGATGTTTTTGCTTTAACATTTTGTTGAAGTTCTACTTTGATTGTTTCATCGTTTCTTGAACAATTTTTTGGTTAGAGGTGAAACGACTTTTTTCTCCGTTTTCTTTCCGAAACAAGCGGGAAAATTGGAAAAAGAATTTGGTACCTTTTCACAAGTTTCGCTTTCTAATAACGAGTGGTTACAACGCATATTCAAGAAAACCGTTGTTTTTTTTAAATTTTTATTCATTTAAAATTTATTTATTTATTTTAACACTAGCAAAAAGGCTTTGCTTAGGTTAGGGTAAAATTGAATTTTGTACAAAATTGCCGAACCACTGTGGAAAAATTATTCGCATGTTCCCACCAGTTGGCAGACTAGACTCGCTTCTCTGCCGTCCACTTAACCATGATGGCAGCAACGACTTTCATCTTTCATTGCATCTTTCACTACAGAATACAACCAGTCTTCCATGGTGAAAAATATCAGAGTGGCAAATTGTGTGAATTAAACAAAGAAAAAAAGACAGTTTGCATCTGGAAAGATAAATTCGCATCTGTTCTGGTCAGAACCGCTCACGCACGCTCAGACTCCGAAGTGAATCATCAGGTTGATCAAAGACTGTTCAAATGCAATTCAGCTTTCGGCATTTCCAAGCTACTGTATGTGCGTATTGTTTTTAATCTTTTTGTGTTGTAAACATTCAGGTTGTCACCAACGTTCATCATTTGGTCTTTGTTACAGCCAAATTAATCTCTGCATTTCACCACATTTGTCGATTTTTCATGTTTTTCAGATATTCTGCTGTAGTGAGTGATAGGGGCAACATACCGTGAAAAAAATGGTCAGAAAAACCTTCAAATGTTTTCTAATAGTGTTCCCATTTTCAGTTTTAAACACCTCAGCAGACGCCAGTAAGAACATTTTAGAATTGTAACCTTTTTTGGCCCACCCTGTATAAAGAAACTGGCCTCTCAATAAAACGGCTATTAAAAAATCTCAACTCAAGAAAAAAGCGGGTGAAAGATAATTTATATAAAAAACGAAAGCTTATTTCAAACCGAAGTCACGAATCCAAAAAATAAGAGTCTATCCATAATACTAAGATAGTAACGAGTTTGTTTGATTACTTGCTTTTCTATACTCTGGGTTTGGATCCACATGCTGCAAAAGGTTTAGGTATGTTCAAATTGGGGTTAGAGGAGTCATTTTTTCCCGGCATTTTGAAAAAAAAATATTTTGATTAATGGAAAACTTTAATAAAAAAATAAAGGAAGTTTTGTTTTTTCATTTTTGTTTCAAGTTTGAGATTAGAAAACTTAAAAGTCTCATAAAAAAACCTAAAGGAAACTAAAGAGCTTTTTTGATTTTTTAACCATCAACTATGAAAAAAATGCGTTTGACAATATGCTTTTTTGCAAAAAACGTTTTTTTTTCCGTGCCAACTCTATTTTTGGTTTCATGAAACTGCAGTGGGGTTTGTAGGCTCGCACGTTTTCGCCCAAAACACAGTTGTGCAATTACAAACCTCATGAAAAAAGACATTCATATTCAACTGTTTTTTTAGGTAAATCGCTGGAAAGTTTGATTTCGGATAAAATCGAAGTAAAAAGCTAGAATTCTCCAGGCAATCGGACGAGCGCTCGAGCAGCTGCATGACTATGGTGTACTCTGCGAAAGGTGATCAGCAAACAGAAGCTCTACTACGTCAATCAGGTCGCTCATTTCACTGCTTTTTGCACTTCAGTCATTTCACTGTTTTATTGATGCGGTTAAAAAC